>JADWQK010002550.1:0-107463 GCA_017933935.1 Sesamia nonagrioides | reverse complement strand
AAAGCAACTTTGCACTCTTTTATAACAAATAACTATTGTTTTTGTAACAATTATAGACTAGTGCTTACCATTAGGTGAAATTGCGGTCCAGCTCTAGTTCTATCAAAACAAACTTTCTTTTAAAAAAGAAAGTTTATTTTGAATGAAATGGTATATAAAATAAAAACTCTTCTAGATTATTATATTCTATGTGAGTTATGAAGAGTTCTATATAGTTTTATCCATACTAATATTATAAATGCGAAAGTAACTCTGTCTGTCTGTTACGCTTTCACGCTTAAACCTCTCAACCGATTTTGATGAAATTTGGCACAGATAATCTTTACACCCTTAGAAAGGCTACCTATTATTGAAAAAAAAAATAATGTTCCCGAGGGAAATCTAAAATGCGCGATATAACCGAATTTCACGTGGGTGGTTTAAGGTTTATGGAATCAGTGAGTTGGGTTCCCACGGATTCCATAATCTCTCCTCGCTTTACATGCATGACCGCACATTTGTCTACACCAAATTCCATCCTGATGGAGCTACTGAAAGTCTCAGTAATTTTCAGTAGCTCCCTCAGTTGTGAATTGTTGGGAGCAAAAAGTTTCAGGTCATCCATGTAGAGGAGGTGCGATATCACCTGACCACCTCTCCTCAACCGATAGCCTAGACCTGAATCCTCCAATAGTGTGCTTAGAGGATTCAATGCTAAGCAAAACCAAAGTGGACTCAAACTATCGCCCTGAAATATTCCTCGCTCGATCCGTATCGGTTCGCTATTCCTCTGAATATTTCGACATCCTGGATAGCGAAGGACTGTCCTCCATGTCTTCATACACGACATCAGAAAGGTGCGCAGAGTTGCATCCACTTTATACAACTCCAGCACCCGCATGAGCCATGTATGTGGGACTGAGTCATAGGCCTTCCTATAATCTATCCAACATGTCGACAGATCCTTTCGGGAACGACGAACCTGTTGGCTAATGGCCATATCAATAAGGAGTAGCTCCTTAGTACCACGGGACCCGCTCTTACATCCATTTTGAGAGGCAGACATGATGGAATTGCTGTCAATATGTTTGTTAATTTTAGTTTTCAAAATGGATGTAAGAACTTTATAGACCGTCGGTAAACAGGTGATCGGCCTATAAATTAATCCAAAAGTTATGCAGCCCGTCCGGTCCTGGAGACTTCCAGTTAGGTAATGGACGGACTGCACAAGCTACATCTTGGGGGCAGATGGTAATAGCCCCCATTTCAGGTATTAGATCGCAGGCTCTCTCGACATCCCGGGCCCAGTCACCTTCAGTGTGACTGACAGGTACCGACCAGATACTGCGCCAAAATGAACACATGGCATCATCATCCAGTAGGCACGTGTCAGTCACACCTTGTTCTGGTCGTTCCCAGTCCCTATAAACCCACCTTTCATTGCTTTGGAAGGTGCGATTCTGGGTGTACCGTTCCACTCGTCGTTTGTATCTTCTGATACGGTTCGCCCATGCATACACTTTCTGCTTCAGGAAGTCGATGCGCTCCGTGACACGGGCCATATAATTTTGTGGGCTGATAATTGTACCTGCAAATGCCCGCCTCACAAAGCGCATCACTCTGGGACGAGTATTACCCTCCCTGAAGCAGATTAGTTTACCGATGAGTGCTCTGGCCCCACCAATACGACGTTCAATCCTGTGCTGCCAAGCTGGTACTACTGGTTTAGGTCGTGTAGCTCTAGAGTCACTGGGAAATTTGACATGAGCTACACGACAAGCTGCTACAGCTGCGCAGTACAGGATTGAATGAGTATCCGTGAGGTCCTCGCAGGTATCAAAATAATCTGATAACTGCGCATCCAGAGCAGCCATCAGTGCCCTATTTCTGTTATGCATGGGCAAACGTGGCAGGCGTGGTCTTAGTTCTGCCGGTGTGAAACGATATTCCCGAATCGCAGCCTCCAAAGCATTTATTAACTCCTCATTGCACTGGGTACTTACATTGGTAGCCCTATCATTACTCCCCTCGTCAGCATAGTTTGTGTGCTGCGGTGGTATCTCCGCAGTCTGCGACTGGTGAGCAATGATACGGCTACTCTGCATTTCGTTTCGCAGGCGATCAAGCACAGTATCATCCAACATATGATTACGCTGGATAACCCGTACCTGATCCGACAGTCGTTGCGCCGACACGTTGACAGCTGGCTCAAGCACCTGAAACAGAGAGAGCATTCGAACACGGTACGCGGTCAGGTTGTTTCCTCCCTCTGTAGCCCCATAGTATGAGCGCATGAGCATGACATTTTCATTAATGGATTGTGTCCATCTCATGCGCTGCACACTACCGCCGGGAGCTGGGACCCTGTCAGAAGCCGATGGGCCTCGAGGTCCTAAGCGGTCCGGCGGCCGGCGTCCTCCCCGTCGGCGAGCAGGTGGTGGCGTCGTCGGCGGAGAGAAGTACTCGTCGCTCGAGCTCGACGCAACTGCCGCGGCCGGGGTCGTCACAGCACTTACAGTGGCGCTGGAGGCCGGCGGCGGCGAGGCGGAGCTGAGCAACGAGTCCGGAGATGGTGGGCGTGCTCTTCGAGCGGCAGATCTTGTCAACATCGCACAATCATATTATTCACATATTTTTCTGGTTTGTATTTTCCGACATGACATGACAGATGTCATTTCCAACGGGTCGGTTTGGTTCGAGTAGTAAACTTCTCCATCGTGTATAGAAACTGTTTTTGTTGTTGAATTTTATTATTTTGGATTTGGGCTTGGGTTTTCTCTTGAAGATATCACAATATGGAAAAGAAAAACTGATATAAAATAATATATTTGTTATGGATGAAAATATGATGTTGACATTTGATGTTGCCAATTTTTTTATTATTTTTTTTTTTATTATTATTATTATTATAAACAAATTGCGACCTTGCCGTCTTTCAAGTTCGCGTGTACAGTGTGTTTCTTTTACATGTCAATTTAAAATTTTTATTGAATATTTTCTTATTGGAAAAATTAAAAAAAAAATTTGTTTTCGAATGGAAATATTTTTTTTAGCATGTATGTATGCTATACTATTTCGGGTTAACGGGAACGCCCTCTGTTAGTTAACATACTGTATATTAGTACTAGCTTTCCGCCCGCAGCTTCGCCCGCGTGGAATTGGGTTATATCGCGATTTTTAGATTTCCCATGGGAATAAAACTAATTAAATGACGATTGATCAGTTTTGAAGTATTGATCGTAGAAGGGTGAAAATTTAGGATTGTATGTATTTTTGTATGTTGTAAAAAAATAGAAACTAAAAATGTTGTGTAAAAATAAAAAAACAAATAGGGGTGGACTACCCCTAACATTTAGGGGATGAAAAACAGATGTTGGCCGATTCTCAGACCTACTCAATACGCTCACAAAATTTCATGAGAAGCGGTCAAGCCGTTTCGGAGGAGTATAGGAACGAAAACTGTGACACGAGAATTTTATATATAAGATAGATGTTCGCTAGTACCAAATTTTGTATGGAGAAACACATGGTACTATACATTGAATCTGCGCTCACGCGCAGGGCTGCAGATGTGCATGAAAATGCAGATAAAAAACGCAATCCTGCGCGTGGCTGCGGGGTAAATCGCAAAGGTGTGCACACCGAGTTCCGCAGTATGTAGTTAGTAGGAAATTTTTATTAGTTATTTATGACATAGTATTTTTTTTATTTTGCTAATTAACGTATACATTTGTATAAGTATGTATTTTCTTTTTTGTAGTTTATTTATTTATTTATTTTTTACCAGTGACGTCATTGAAGGAGTGCGAAAAATGGTGGCGATTTAGCGACTAAACTATATTTGATGTTTTATTTTTGACTTTGATAAAGAAATAGAAACTATGCCACAGCTTATAATTGACGTCATTTTCGTGATCAGCGCTCCGAAAACCCGTCACGATACCCAAGTCAAAATATCATAAAATATAATTTCGGCCACCTTGGATTTCAAAAATGACGTCATTTTCGTGATTAGCACCATCGAAAACCCCTTTCACGACACCCATGTCAAAATATCATAAAATTAGTGTCAGCCATCTTGGATTTCAAAAATGACGTCATTTTCGTGATCTGCACCCCCGAAAACCCCCGTCACGACACCCATGTCAAAATATCATAAAATTGGTTTCAGCCATCTTGGATTTCAAAAATGACGTCATTTTCGTGATCTGCACCCCCGAAAACCCCCGTCACGAGACCCATGTCAAAATATCATAAAATTGTTGTCGGCCATCTTAGATTTCCAAAATGACGTCATTTTCGTGATTAGCACCCACAAAAACCCCTTTCACGACACCCATGTCAAAATATCATAAAATTAGTGTCAGCCATCTTGGATTTCAAAAATGACGTCATTTTCGTGATCAGCACCCCCGAAAACCCCCGTCACGACACCCATGTCAAAATATCATAAAATTGGTGTCAGCCATCTTGGATTTCAAAAATGACGTCATTTTCGTGATCTGCACCCCCGAAAACCCCCGTCACGACACCCATGTCAAAATATCATAAAATTGGTGTCGGCCATCTTGGATTTCCAAATTGACGTTATTTTCGTGATTAGCACCCACTAAAACCCCTTTCACGACACCCATGTCAAAATATCATAAAATTGGTGTCGGCCATCTTGGATTTCCAAAATGACGTCATTTTCGTGATTAGCACCCACAAAAGCCCCTTTCACGACACCCATGTCAAAATATCATAAAATTGGTGTCAGCCATCTTGGATTTCAAAAATGACGTCATTTTCGTGATCTGCACCCCCGGAAAACCCCCGTCACGACACCCATGTCAAAATATCATAAAATTGGTGTCAGCCATCTTGGATTTCAAAAATGACGTCATTTTCGTGATCTGCACCCCCGAAAACCCCCGTCACGACACCCATGCCAAAATATCATAAAATTGGTGTCGGCCATCTTGGATTTCCAAAATGACGTCATTTTCGTGATTAGCACCCACAAAAACCCCTTTCACGACACCCATGTCAAAATATCATAAAATTAGTGTCGGCCATCTTGGATTTCCAAAATGACGTCATTTTCGTGATTAGCACCCACAAAAACCCCTTTCACGACACCCATGTCAAAATATCATAAAATTAGTGTCGGCCATCTTGGATTTCCAAAATGACGTCATTTTCGTGATTAGCACCCACAAACGCCCCTTTCACGACACCCATGTCAAAATATCATAAAATTGGTGTCGGCCATCTTGGATTTCAAAAATTACGTCATATTCGTGATCTGCACTCCCGAAAATCCCTATCACGACACCCATGTCGAAATACCCAAAAATTCATCGAAATACCAAATTTTAGGCGAAGTTATCCGCAAACAAACATAAAAATAAAAACTTTTTACAAAAAACAACCGACTTCAAAAACCACTACAAAGTGAAAAATAACTAATTTCGGAAGTTGGTGTCTTTCGTTTGGTATATTCGTTTTAGACACCGAGTTCCGGAATTAGTTATTTTTCACTTTACATAGTGGTTTTTGGAAGTCGGTTGTTTTTTTCTAAAAAAGCTTTTATTTTACATTTTTAGTTGTTAAAAGTACTATGTATTCAGTTGCATCCGGTCAGACTGGAAGCTGACGCAAATATAGTTGGGAAATGACGTACTTTTGTTTACTTTAATTTTTACCCGTAAGTACCTATTCCCTCAACTGCCTATAGTCTTCATCATTAAATTTACTGTAGACTATTATTTTAACCTAATCGGAGTAAAGGTCTTATTAATATAAATGAATGAAGTCCAACCACAAAGTAGCTACTGGAAACCGTTGAGGAGTTCTCGGAACTGGCCTTTGTCTTCATCATTAGAGCTCTTATGAGAGTCGCAACCCATCTAGGTGTAAAGTTCTTATCAATACAAATTAATCGAGCCCAACCACAAGGTAGCTGCTGTCAATTGTTGAGGAGTTCCTTCGACTGTCTCTCGGCCCCATCATCAGATCTACTCCAGACCTTTATTAAATTGTAGTGCTTTAAAATATTTAATGAAAATGCTAAGAAATGCACTAGTCGCCCCCAATTTTTGAAAGTTCCGCTTGTTTTCTCTGGACTTCCACCATCAAACCTTGATATCCTTAACAAGGGACCACCTTGGGAACGTCTTCCTTCCAACAGAAAAAGAATTATCAAAATCGGTTTATAAATGACGAAGTTATGCGCGAACAAACATAAAAAAAACATATACGGTCGAATTGAGTAACCTCCTCCTTTTTGAAGTCGGTTAAAAATTGAACATAAAAACATATAATTGAGCAACCTCCTCCTTTTTGAAATCGGTTAAAAAAACGAACACCAAAATAAACATCAATAACAGAGATACTCTAAGATAGTATTGTACTCTATGCGACATGCGGTGCGTGAGCGAGCAAGCAGATGCTTTCTCGCTCACGCGCCGCCCGCTTATGCTAGCGGAGCGCGCGATGACGAACGACACGGGTTCCCCCTTCGCGAGCTTGTGGCATACTGAATCTCAATAGCCCGGGCAACAGAAATGATGGCGAATGCGCTCAGATTGTTGAACAAAATTTTGATTTTGGTCGTTTTAAAAAAATATTTCTACAATAATGTTCGTCATGAAATTACCTATCCATTAGTGTAAGAACGAAATCTAAATAATGCTTACTTTCCGAGGAGATGCACGTTTATGATAATTATTTCTCTTGTCAGTGGTTTCGTTGTGAAGGAATTATTTAAACATTATACTTAGTAAAATAAAAAAAATATCTACAATTTTGGAGCCAAGATTATGGAGAAAATTTACGTATTTTTAATAAGTTGATATTTCTTTTGGATAAAGAGTAGATAGCTCCGGAAAACTACATAAAAATGGCTTGCGGTGTGTTTTTCCTCTGGAGCCGCCTTAAGTAAGATCTTCAAAGGCCGAGAATTTCCATTCACAGAAACGTGGTTTAACTTTAATTTTATACGTTCTATGAACTTTAAAGAACTTAATTCATGTGTAATTCCATCAACCATCCATCTCATTTTACTTTGGATTTAAATTCTCATGTTCACACGTAAAACATGAAAGGATTAATTGGTATGTGTGGTAGGAATCAGTAAAAGCTATTCACAATTTAATTGAATACCTGTCGTGTTGTAGTTCAAAAAATCAAAATCAAAGCATTTATTTCAAATAAACCAGTTACAGCACTTTTGAATTGTCAGAAGGTCGGTCAGTCAATAAGATGAAGCTAGTCGCCCATTCCAAAGAGAAATTTGGAGAAGAACGGGCAAGAAACCCATGGACACTTTTGTAAAGTTTCAAGCTATTGTTACAAATATTTGATTACATCATTCATGTTGAAATCAACCGTGAGAATGATGCAGAATAAAAATGCCGAGAGCGTCCATTATGAAAACACACAAAAAATCAATTCAGAAATTAAAATACGCCGTGGCAGCTAAGAGATGACCAGTCCCTCCGATTTGGCGTCACGAACATGACGAATGGATTCCTCAGCAGCTCATTCAGTCAACCATATATTCAAGGGAACCCAATGACCCAACACACACGCCACCATCAGCTAGACATTTGAGTGAGCATGACATACTCTAACAGCCAGAGCACTATCAAGTCAATAAAGACTAACCTTAACAAAAAATGCCTTTACGGCACATCTGTACATTGTGCTCACATCGCTTGCTATGCAATTATACAATACTAAGAAATTGAATCTACACAATGCTAAGATAGTTTATGTCCAAGGTTCAGTAGCTCCAATAGTGTTCCCGAATCTGTGGTAAGTTTAGTCTTTAGTTGAGGTGAAATAGGATAATAATTGTCAATGGCGTTCTTAGATTACTGCCGGAGAAGCCTTATAAAGGTTACAGTCAGGTACTTAATTGATTTCCACGAATCAATTAGGTATAATATAATATTATAATCATTGGTTTGTTGAAGTAACGCTCACAAGATCAGCATGTTTTATTTCAACCCGTCATCACTACAAAACCTATCTTTATGCCTAACTAGCTGTAGCCCGCAACTTCGTCCGCGTAGACTTAACATTACAGCGCGCGGTGGGTCCCGTTTCCGGGGGAATGCCAAGATAAATGCCTACTTTACTGCAAGGTTTCAAACAACCTCACACATTTTCGCGTTTATATTATTAGTAGGATGCAACGTTAATTTTACCGGGTTTAAAGGTTTAGCAAAGGAAAGAAACATCAAATAATAATAATAATTATTCTAATTATTTTGCATTGGTTGGTGTTTTAGATATGCTTAGGATACTATGAAATTAGGGTTAAAATTATTACGCTTGATAATATAAGAGCACATTTAAGTAAGTACGGCTTTCTATACAACATTTTTTGTTTTGCTGTCAAAACATAAAGGTTTTCTGGATTTGATACACGTAAGCATGCCACATAGAGTTGCCCATGAGAAAAACATGTTGTTTCTAAATGAACTCGGCAACATTAAGCGTCTCTCGGCTTTGTTATTGTTATAGAAAATGCTGCTTTTAGAAGGAACTGTACTCTTTTAAATTGTAATGGCAAATCAGTCGGGATGATGGGAATACGGGAAATCAAGACATTTTGTCCTTTTGCCATTTCAGCCATGTTTGTAGCCTTTACAATATTGTGACCCAAATGTGTTATTTGTAACCGAGTACCTAAAGTCACCAGCTAAAAGTACCAACGTCCCTCCCATGATATCTTGGTTGCCATTGATGTCCCCTATTGTGCGATCTAGTGCTTCAATTACCCTTTTGTGGAATATCATCACATTCATCCCAAACTAACAACTTACACTGCTGTAACATTCTTCCGCACTCACTGCTTTTACTAATATTGTATTTCCTCATGAGCTAAGTTCAATGGAAACTGAGTGCGCTGTTCGTCCCGTTCCGAAACAAATTAAAAAGAGCTTAGTTGATATAAAATAAGCGCCTGTTAAAATAATGGAAGCATATGTACGTCTGCGTTAGCTCCCGTTTTCGCACCATTTTTTGTTACTGCTCTGCTCTTATTGGTCATAGCGGGATGTTATATAGCCTAAAGCCTTCCTCGATTAATAGGCTATCTAACGCGAAAAGAATTTTTCAAATCGGACCAGTAGTTCCCGAGATTAGCGCGCACAAACAAACAAACTCTTCAGCTTTATATATTAAGTATAGATGTATAATAAAACCATAATATTATGAATTATAGAATAAATACTGCTTTTATTCATTCGATAATTCATATTTGATATGATAATTTATAACATTATAGATAAGGGTATAAACATTGGTTTTCTATAGCAATAAACAATAAGTTTAGTGCACAATAGGAGAAATAACTAACCATTCTTCGTAGATAGACTGTATTATTGCGATTGCAGTACGTTATTAGCAGCTGTGGGATGGCTACTACCCGTCTTCTTAATAGCTGTAATCCCTTATTTGCCTTTTAAGACACCCTTTTGCGAGTGGGGTGTTTCAATCTTGGTCCGCAAACTAACACGGGATAAATGTTGTACTAATCGATATAATAACTATTGTGGTCGCATAAAATTGAAAACCTACGAAGGTCACATAATTATATATATTATATATATATAGATATCCCTTTGGGCACTTTGTTGATCAGACGTGCCGTATAGGTAGTAATTTGTTGATCCATTTTCACTTGTTGATCCGGGGGCCTTTTCTTGATCCGATGCTATCTGACCATAAATATGTGGCTCCGTTCGGAGCCACATGTGTCACGATGAATAATAATAAGTAATAACAATAATTAAGGGCTGTTTTATACAAATCCACCTTTTTGGCGTCTGAGCAGTTGTTGATCCAATTCAAATGGGCCAATCAGGGCGCAGCATTTGCCAAGGGCGTGAAGCGATTGGATAAGCAGCAGTTTTATTTTTTATGAATGCTCACCGATTAATCTCAGACGGCTGGACCTATTTCCAAAATTCTTTATTTGTTTGAAAAGGTAAACTTTCTAAGTGGTGTCATAGTCACAAAATCAGGATCTGATGATGGAAGACTAGAGAAATCAAGAGGAACTTCCAAATATCATAGGGGCGACTAGTGCATTTCTAAGTATCTTCATTAAGTATTTCAAAGAACTACAATTTCATAAAGGTCTGGTGTAGCTGATGATGGAGCCGGGAGACAGTCAAGGGAACTCCTAAAAGATTCACAGCAGCTACCTTGAGTTTGTGCTTGATTAATTTGTGTTAATAAGAACTTTACAAAAAGATGGGTTATGACTGTCATGAAGGCTCTGGTGATGAAAAAAAGGCTAGTTCAGGGAACTCTTCAGCGGCTAACAGTATGTACCTTGTGTTTGGACTTAATTCATTTATATTGATATGAACTTTGCACCTATATGAGTTAAAATGAAGGTCTGCAGTAGATCTGATGATGAAGGCCCTAGACAGTCAAGGGAACTTCCCAATGATTCACAATAGCTACATTGAGTTTGTGCTTGATTAATTTGTATTGATAAGAAGTTTACAAAAATAGGGGTTATGACTGTCATGAAGGCTCTGGTAATGAAAGCAAAGGCCAGTTCAGGGAACTCTTCAACGGTTAACAGTAGGTACCTTGTGTTTGGATTTAGTTCATTTACATTTATGAGAACTTTGTACCTATATGGTTTAAAATGATGGTCTGTAGTAAATCCGATGATGAAGTCCATAGAAAGTCGAGGGAATTCCTCAATAATTTACAGCATTGAAGTTTAATATAGGACAAACACTACCGCGCGTCACGCTTATGCAACAATCAATTAAAATCAAGAAACTGAATTTAAGTTGCGTAATCGCGTCATGTCTAGCATTGCTCATACTTTACGATTTTGATATTGTAATATAGTTTTTTTTTTTGTTCTAAAAATGAATATACTAATACCGAAGACACACCAACTTCCAGAATTTGTTCACTTTGTAGCGTTTTTTAAGACGGTTGTCTTTTTTTTTGTATTTTTTTTTTATTTTACACTTTTGTGTTGTGAAAAGTACTGTTCAGCTGCATCCGGTCAGAATGAACGCTAGTGCTAATATAGTTGGGAAAAGGCCTGTAAGAAAACGACGTAATTTTGATTAATGTACTTAATTTTTACCCGTAATTTTGATTTTAACAAAACCACTGAACCGATTTCTATAAAATTCCTACGAGGTCAAAATGAATGTATGAACAATGCTAGACGTGACGCGATTACGCAACTTAAATTTAGTTTCTTGATTATAATTGATTGTTGCGTAAGCACGACAATTAGGTACTGGTTCTTCAGTGCTAAACTACAACGCTGTAAGTTTTTGAGGAGTTTCTTCGACTCCTGTTGGTCTTTATCATCAGATTTACGGACACGACCGACAGACCTTCATTTTAACCAACAAAGGTTCAAAGTTCTTATCAATACAAATTAATCAAGCACAAACGCAAGGTGGCTGTCGTGAATCGTTGAGGAGTTCCCTCGACTGTCTGTGGTCTTCATCATCATATCTGCTGCAGATTTTCATAATAAACCATATGGGTGAAAATTGCTCATCAATATATATTAATTAAATCCAAACACAAGGGAACTACAGACTGTAACCCGTTGAGGAGTTCCCTGAACTGGCCTTTGTATTCATCATCAGAGCCCTAATGACAGTTACAATCCATCTAGGTGCAAAGTTATTATAAATACAAATTAATCAAGCTCAAACATAAGGTAGCTGCTGTGAATTGTCGAGGAGTTCCCTCAGCTGTATCCCGGCTTTATATCTACTGATCTGATGATGAAGACCCTAGACAGTCAAGGTAACTCCTTAGTGATTCACAGCTGCTACATTGAGTTAGTGCTTGATTAATTTGTATTGATAAGAAATTTACAAAAAGATACGTCATGACTGTCATGAAGGCTCTGGTGATGGAAGCACAGGCTAGTTCAGGGAACTCTTCAACGGTTGACAGTAGGTGCCTTGTGTTTGGACTTAATTCATTTATATTTATGCGAACTTTGCACCTATATGAGTTAAAATGAAGGTCTGCAGTAGATCTGATGATGAAGACCCTAGACAGTCAAGGGAACTCCTTAGTGATTCACAGCAGCTACATTGAGTTAGTGCTTGATTAATTTGTATTGATAAGAACTTTACAAAATGATACGTTATGACTGTCATGAAGGCTCTGGTGATAAAAGCAAAGGCCAGTTCAGGGAACTCTTCAACGGTTAACAGAAGGTACCTTGTGTTGGGACTTAATTCATTTATATTGATGAGAACTTTGCACCTATATGGGTTAAAATGATGGTCTGTAGTAAATCTGATGATGGAGACCATAGGCAGTCGAGAGAACTCCTGAACTATTCAAGCCAGCCACCTTGTGTTTGTGCTTGATTAATTTGTATTGATAAGAACTTTGCACCTATGTGGGTTAAAATGAAGGTTTGTTGGTCGTGGTCTTCAACATCAAATCTACTGCAGATTTTCATAATAATCCATATGGGGAAAATTGCTCATCAATATATATTAATTAAATCCAAATACAAGGGAACTACTGTAAAACGTTGAGGAGTTACCTGAACTGGCCTTTGTATTCATCATCAGAGCCCTAATGACAGTTAAAACCCATTTAGGTGTAAAGATCTTATTAATACAAATCAATCAAGCTCAAACACAAGGTAGCTGCTGTGAATTGTCGAGGAGTTCCCTCAACTGTCTCCCGACCTCATATCTACTAAAGGTAAACTTTCTAAGTGGTCCCATAGTTACCAAGTCAGAATTTCATGATGGAAGACTAGAGAAATCAAGAGGAACTTCCAAAAATCATAAGAGCGACTAGTGCATTTATAAGTATCTTCATTAAGTATTTCAAAGAACTACAATTTGATAAAGGTCTGGTGTAGCTGATGATGGAGCCGGGAGACAGTCAAGGGAACTCCTCAATGATTCACAGCAGCTACCTAGAGTTTATGCTTGATTAATTTGTGTTCATAAGAACTTTACAAAAAGGTGTATTATGACTGTCATGAAGGATCTCGTGATGAAAAAAAAGGCCAGTTCACGGAACTCTTCAACGGTTAACAGTAGGTACCTTGTGTTTGGACTTAATTCATTTATATTGATGCGAACTTTGCACCTATATGGTTTAAAATGAAGGTCTGCAGTAGATCTGATGATGAAGACCCTAGACAGTCAAGGGAACTCCTTAGTGATTCACAGCAGCTACATTGAGTTAGTGCTTGATTAATTTGTATTGATAAGAACTTTACAAAAAGATACGTTATGACTGTCATGAAGGCTCTGGTGATGGAAGCACAGGCCAGTTCAGGGAACTCTTCAACGGTTAACAGTAGATGCCTTGTGTTTGGACTTAATTCATTTATATTTATGCGAACTTTGCAACTATATGAGTTAAAATGAAGGTCTGCAGTAGATCTGATGATGAAGACCCTAGACAGTCAAGGGAACTCCTTAGTGATTCACAGCAGCTACATTGAGTTAGTGCTTGATTAATTTGTATTGATAAGAACTTTACAAAATGATACGTTATGACTGTCATGAAGGCTCTGGTGATAAAAGCAAAGGCCAGTTCAGGGAACTCTTCAACGGTTAACAGAAGGTACCTTGTGTTTGGACTTAATTTATTTATATTGATGAGAACTTTGCACCTATATGGGTTAAAATGATGGTCTGTAGTAAATCTGATGATGGAGACCATAGGTAGTCGAGAGAACTCCTCAACTATTCACAGCAGCTACCTAGAGTTTGTGCTTGATTAATTTGTGTTCATAAGAACTTTACAAAAAGGTGGGTTATGACTGTCATGAAGGATCTCGTGATGAAAAAAAAGGCCAGTTCACGGAACTCTTCAACGGTTAACAGTAGGTATCTTGTGTTTGGACTTAATTCATTTATATTGATGCGAACTTTGCACCTATATGGGTTAAAATGAAGGTCTGCAGTAGATCTGATGATGAAGACCCTAGACAGTCAAGGGAACTCCTTAGTGATTCACAGCAGCTACATTGAGTTAGTGCTTGATTAATTTGTATTGATAAGAACTTTACAAAAAGATGGTTATGA
This sequence comes from Sesamia nonagrioides, assembly GCA_017933935.1. NCBI lineage: Eukaryota > Metazoa > Arthropoda > Insecta > Lepidoptera > Noctuidae > Sesamia > Sesamia nonagrioides. The sequence continues at coordinate 93,418 of JADWQK010002550.1, read as the reverse complement.
CTGTCATGAAGGCTTTGGTGATGATAGCAAAGGCCAGTTCAGGGAACTCTTCAACGGTTAACAGTAGGTAACTTGTGTTTGGACTTGATTCATTTATATTGATGAGAACTTTGCAAAGTTCTTATTAATACAAATTAATCAACCTGAAACACAAGGTAGCTGCTGTGAATTGTCGAGGAGTTCCCTCAACTGTCTCCCGACTTCATATCTACTCCAGATCATTACTAAATTGTAGTGCTTTAAAATACTTAATGAAAATAACTAGTTGCCCCTAAATATTTTGAAAGTTGTTTTCCTTGATTTCTCTAGTCTTTAATCATCAGATGCTGACCTGGTGACTGTGGGACCACCCTTTCTAATAAAACAAGAATTTTGCAAACGGGTCCAGGCGTCTTAGAGTAATCGATGAACATACATAAAAAAGATTGCGATTAATTGTGAACCTCCTCCTTTCTTTGAAGTCGGGTAAAAACTTAAATTGCCAAAAGAAAATAATTTTACTATTGACAATTTAAATTTTATTGGATTTTGACATTGATTACTAACGTTTTTATTGCTATTGCCCGAGGTCGAATCCTTTAGTCTCAACGCCCGCGCTGCTGCCGATGACAATAGTATCATACTAAGCAGTATTCGGTGAAATCACGCAGGCATTTACTAACTACTTTTCTCAAACAATCTGCGGAAATCAAACACATAATTTTCTTTTTTAAGTTCAATGACGAATAATAAACAATAATATTTTTTCCCGCGCTATGGCGCTATTATGATGTTCTTTCGTTTTTTTTGAATAAACTATCTACAACTGTCTATTTGCAAGATAGTCCAAAATTTAAATAAAACCTTTTATTAGTTACCTCCTTGGTGTTCCATGTTTCGAATATAGCTTTTTTTTTTCAAAAGAAATTCAAACTAGGACGCTGGAACGAAACGCAAGCTCCCTATTTTGAAATTGCGGCCGCTAAAGTTGACATTTCATGTGTCTAACGCGTTCCAGTACCTACCACAAATCATTAGAAAACAACGCTTTCTTTCGCTAAAATATAACGCGACTAATTGAAATTATTTTTATAATACACGTAGGTATGTAACTTTGAGTAGACTAAGAAAACATCCACCAGCTCCACAGATCTTTATTATTTATTTATTTATTTATAAGAACTTTATGCACAAAAAGAAACATTGCACAATGGCGGACTTAATGCCTTAGGCATTTTCTACCAGTCTACCTTAGGGTGATTCAGAGACAAAACATGGTAGGTGCAAAGATATAAAAGAGAAGTTGAAAGAGAAACACAAAAAAAAATATAATAAATACATACATACAAAATATAAACAGTAGAGAGAGATAAAAAAACATAGATAGAGAAAAAAAATTTACAAGTTTGATGAATCTGCCAATTTCTTGCGTAAGTGCTTATTACCTTTATTACTAAGTAGCAAATATGATTTTATTTCCACTAACGTGCGGTTGAGTTTATTAGTTTTAATTTACAAAAATATTATAAATGAGGTACACATGCTTATTGTACACACTACGCTAGGATATCTCAATGTTCTATAAGAATTATTTACTGAATGCACTTTACTACATAAATCACGCACTTTTATTTAGTAAAGAACACTATAAATAATTTAAAACTCCAATGGAAAAATTGAAGCGACTCTCAGCTTAACTTTCCCGCCAAAACTCCTGACCCGGGTTATAACATCAGGAAAACTTTGTTTTATTTTGAGTACGAGGCTTTTTAGTAAATTATATTACTTTGTTTTTTTTTTTGTTTTTTCTTTATTATGTATTTATTATTTTTTTAGTGTATTATTATTATAATGTGCGTTCTATTTGGGCGGAATAAACAATTTTTCTTTCTACCTGATAAATACCTAAAAAACCGCTACGCAAAATTTAACCCTTAAAACTGAAGCATATAATTTAATAATAATATGTACTCGCATACAATTTCTACCAAAGAAGTCTATACAAGCAGTGTTAATTGCAATGAATGTAACCGAGGCCATCCACACAATATTTTCAACACAAAACATACAGCGGCGATATCGTGTTTGGACTCATTAGATTGGTTTCAATTAAAAGAGTTTAAAAACTTAAAATAAATGATAAATTAAAAATAAAGTATAATTACCCCATACGTAAAATTCACCCTCTTTAAATATTAATAGCAATAACTTTGACTTCATACCAAACATAATTGATCGACCGGTACGGTATCAGTACCTATTCAGATCAAAATAAATATTACGAAGTACGAGTAGCTAAATGGATCAACATAAGTCAATGATTTTTGAAATACATTCCCAGCCAAAAAGCCTTCGTGCATTTAAAAAAAAAAATAGTCGTTATGGATCAACTAATGCATGAAATTGTTAAAAAATATATATAGATCTTACAATGTATGGAGCATTGCGAATATAAAATATCTAGATTAGGTTTAATTAATTCACAATTGATCAACCGTTACGGTATAGGCATCGGATCAAAAGAAGTATTACTGGAAGTACGAGTATATAAATGGATCAACACAAGTAATTGATTTCTAAAATATATTCAGAGCTAAAAAGTCCTCGTAGGTTCAAAAAATTTAGCAGTTACGGATCCACAATTGCATGAAATTGTTAAAAAAAAAATTGTGGAGTATATTGTCCTATCGACGAATATGTTTGGCAACATCGCTTAATCGAATGAGACGTTGCCACTCCGCCCGAGAAATACGCAACTGAAGTTAAGTTATTCCGTGCTAAAGGTGGAGTCTATAATGTACGGCATGGTGGCTGGATCAACTATGTGCCCAAAGAGGTGTTTATATATATATCCGCATATAAACAAACACATAATTTTCTTTTTTAAGTTCAATGACGAATAATAATCCGCAGATTGTTTGAGAAAAGTAGTTAGTAAATGCCTGCGTGATTTCACCGTATACTGCTTAGTATGATACTATTGTCATCGGCAGCAGCGCGGGCGTTGAGACTAAAGGATTCGACCTCGGGCAATAGCAATAAAAACGTTAGTAATCAATGTCAAAATCCTATAAAATTTAAATTGTCAATAGTAAAATTATTTTCTTTTGCCAATTTAAGTTTTTACCCGACTTCAAAGAAAGGAGGAGGTTCACAATTCATCGCAATCTTTTTTTATGTATGTTCATCGATTACTCTAAGACGCCTGGACCCGTTTGCAAAATTCTTGTTTTATTTGAAAGGGTGGTCCCATAGTCACCAGGTCAGGATCTGATGATTAAAGACTAGAGAAATCAAGGAAAACAACTTTCAAAATATTTAGGGGCAACTAGTTATTTTCATTAAGTATTTTAAAGCACTACAATTTAGTAATGATCTGGAGTAGATATGAAGTCGGGAGACAGTTGAGGGAACTCCTCGACAATTCACAGCAGCTACATTGAGTTAGTGCTTGATTAATTTGTCTTGATAAGAACTTTACAAAAAGATGTGTTATGACTGTCATGAAGGCTTTGGTGATGATAGCAAAGGCCAGTTCAGGAACTCTTCAACGGTTAACAGTAGGTAACTTGTGTTTGGACTTGATTCATTTATATTGATGAGAACTTTGCAAAGTTCTTATTAATACAAATTAATCAACCTGAAACACAAGGTAGCTGCTGTGAATTGTCGAGGAGTTCCCTCAACTGTCTCCCGACTTCATATCTACTCCAGATCATTACTAAATTGTAGTGCTTTAAAATACTTAATGAAAATAACTAGTTGCCCCTAAATATTTTGAAAGTTGTTTTCCTTGATTTCTCTAGTCTTTAATCATCAGATCCTGACCTGGTGACTATGGGACCACCCTTTCAAATAAAACAAGAATTTTGCAAACGGGTCCAGGCGTCTTAGAGTAATCGATGAATATACATAAAAAAAAGATTGCGATGAATTGTGAACGTCCTCCTTTCTTTGAAGTCGGGTAAAAACTTACAATTGCCAAAAGAAAATAATTTTACTGTTGACAATTTAAATTTTATAGGATTTTGACATTGATTACTAACGTTTTTATTGCTATTGCCCGAGGTCGAATCCTTTAGTCTCAACGCCCGCGCTGCTGCCGATGACAATAGTATCATACTAAGCAGTATACGGTGAAATCACGCAGGCATTTACTAACTACTTTTCTCAAACAATCTGCGGATTATTATTCGTCATTGAACTTAAAAAAGAAAATTATGTGTTTGTTTATATGCGGATATATATATAAACACCTCTTTGGGCACATAGTTGATCCAGCCACCATGCCGTACATTATAGACTCCACCTTTAGCACGGAATAACTTAACTTCAGTTGCGTATTTCTCGGGCGGAGTGGCAACGTCTCATTCGATTAAGCGATGTTGCCAAACATATTCGTCGATAGGACAATATACTCCACAATTTTTTTTTTAACAATTTCATGCAATTGTGGATCCGTAACTGCTAAATTTTTTGAACCCACGAGGACTTTTTAGCTCTGAATATATTTTAGAAATCAATTACTTGTGTTGATCCATTTATATACTCGTACTTCCAGTAATACTTCTTTTGATCCGATGCCTATACCGTAACGGTTGATCAATTGTGAATTAATTAAACCTAATCTAGATATTTTATATTCGCAATGCTCCATACATTGTAAGATCTATATATATTTTTTAACAATTTCATGCATTAGTTGATCCATAACGACTATTTTTTTTTAAATACACGAAGGCTTTTTGGCTGGGAATGTATTTCAAAAATCATTGACTTATGTTGATCCATTTAGCTACTCGTACTTTTAACAACTAAAAAGTGTAAAATAAAAACTTTTTTACAAAAAAACAACCGACTTCCAAAAACCACTACAAAGTGAAAATTAACTAATTTCGGAAGTCGGTATCAAAAAACGAACATACAAAACCAAAGACACCGACTTCCGAAATTAGTTATTTTTCACTTTGTAGTGGTTTTTGGAAGTCGGTTGTTTTTTTGTAAAAAAGTCTTTTTCCTGCAAAATTTGGTATTTTTTAAAAAGGGGACAACACCATATTGGCGGTATTATTGTAAGCGATGCGACCACGTGCCGCGTGCCCTGCCCCCGTCGCCCGCGCATGTATTGCCTACCGCACATGTATTAAGTTACCTCTTTTTGCCAAATCATATTTATTTTTTTAAGGCATTAGTAGAATCAGTTATCGATACCTAACAATACCTTCACGGATCGGACAGGGTTTTCGTTACATATTTTAGGTGATATATGTATAATATTTCGCTATGTTCAATAAAATTAACGTCATTTTTATTTTATAGAATTATAAACTAGCGCTTGACCGCAATCCCGCCTGATGGTAAGCAGTGACGCAATCGTTGGTGGTAAAGTGTACTAGTTTATTAAGAGCCTATTCACTCTAGCCTTCAAAACACTCAAATTGTAGTCCAACGGAAACACCGCCGCCGGCAAGTTGTTACAGTCCCTCGATGTACGCGGTATAAAGGAGGAGGCGAAACGCTTCGTCCGGATCGTAGTGGTGTTAATAACGTAAGGGTGGAAACTTGCCGTATGACGGGTCGTCCGATGGTGGAGATGGGGGAATTAAATCATGCAATTCCCTTGCACACTCCCCAAAATGCATCCTATAGAACACTGAAAGGCTGGCTACTCTACGCCTGTGCTCTAGGCTTTGGAGACCGTTTCGAGTTAAATCAGGGTCACCAACCAGCCTCTTCGCACGCCTCTCCACTGAATCCAAAGTGGCCAGGTGACACTTAGCAGCACCGGCCCAAATGTGGCTGCAGTACTCCACGCACGAACGGACCTGTGCTTTGTACATCGTTAGAAGCTGCCCAGGTGTGAAGTACCGCCAGACCTTTGCGATAACGCCAAGTTTCCTGGCAGCCACCTTGGCCTTGGACTCAATGAACAGCTCAAAGTGTAGGTTCGAGGAAATCTTAACTCCCAAAAGTTGAAGGCCGTCGGTACACTCGGCAGAGAGAACATACCCCTGAGGAACACCGGCATTAGTCGACATGTCGAAGGCCTTCGTGACATCAAGGGAGACAGCAATCGCTTCCCCATTTCTCTTGAGGGCCTCGCCCTACAAGTGAGCGGCATACACTAGTAGGTCCATATACTAGTTGACCGATTGCGGCTAAACCCGTACAGTCAGTCACTGAGGAAATCGTTACCTTTCAGGCATGCCAAGAGGCGCGAGTTCAACACACGATCCATAACTTTGCACAGTATGGAGGTGATCGAAATCGGCCGATAGTTACTAGACTACCCTTCTTGGGTACGGGCTGCACGTTAGCAAGCTTCCAGGACTTGGGCACTATACCAGCCCTAAATGAGAGGCGATACAAGCGTGTCAATAGAGGAGACAACTCAGGCGCACATGCTTTAAGAACAATCGCTGGTATACCGTCTGGACCACTAGCCTTATTCACGTCCAGACGACAGAGTGCTCTCAGAACCTCCTTGTTCCGAATGCGAACCTCAGGCATTGAGGTTCCTTAATGAGATGAAATAGGTGGAGTAGCACTGCCAGTATCAAGACGCGAACTATGGGCAAAGAGAGATGCAAAGAGACCTGCTTTCTCTCTAGCCGTATGAGCCAGTGTTCCATCAGGCATAACCAGCGGAGGCAGAGTGGGCCGACAGAAGTTCGCCTCGACCGATTTGGCCAATATGGGTAATGCGGTCGAAGCGAACCTTCTTAAGCGCCTTTTTGTAGGACTTGGCAGCACGGTTAAAGGCTCTCTTCTTTGAGCTTAGATCCGGAGCTATGTGAGAAATGCCGCGTGCTTACGCTGTTCAGCTTGGACACAATTGTTACAATACATCTATCGGATCAGTGGTCAGGTGAACACATCAGGCACCCTAATCACTTACTCTACCAACTGGGAAAGGTTCATTGAAAGCGCAAAGTTTCGCGCTTCTCTCACAACGTGGTCGGTCCTCTGGTGCGGGAAAAGCCAGTCCTGGTGGCAGGCGTTGAAGTCCCCCAGAGCGACAAACTGTGCGTCAGGATGCCGATGAAGCGCATTGACAGCAGCCTCACTGAGATGGTCAAACAATCGAGTCGTCTCCTGATCACCGCTGTGCGATCGGTAGACACAGGTGTAAACAATTTTGTCCACACCAGTGTCTACCAACAGCCATAGGGACGAGAAGTGAGGGTCTTCGAGGTGACGGAGGCGCCGGCAGCAGATGTCATTGCGGACATACAGACAGACCCCGGCACGCTGGAGGAAATGATGCTCCAATGCGTATCCCGGGTAGCTGAGGTATGCCGCATCAGACGGACACCTGATCTGGGTCTCCGTCAAGAAAAGTAGTTGGGGCTTTTCAGTCTCAAGGTGGTGATGGACTGCATCGATATTGGAGTACAGACCTCGAATGTTAGAGAGGTGCACTTTAAATGAGAGGACGTGCGTCCGCTGTGCACACCTACTTTTCTTATTGGTACTTTTCATTTTTAGAAATTGAGTGAATAGGAAGGAAGACGGCAGTTGAGCAAAGTAATGCAGTGTTAAACCCAACAATACGACCAACGATGTTGGGCCATAAGAAGATTGATCTGGAGACTGCGGGGACGCCCGAACCCCCCCAGGGATCGCCATCGGGTCCTCTCACCCGGTCGCCAACCGGCACAATGAGGCCACCCTGGGATTTTTCGCAGTTGGCGGGGCAGCCTTTCGTGTGTAGCTGGCACACTACTTGGGCCCCCAACCACCTGCAGTCGGTCAGCGGAGCACCGTGCTTCGGATCCCGCTACCTTCCACGACCAAACTCCCGACACAACAACACTTGACGCATCGCACCCGGCACACATCGCAACAAAACTGCTCAGACCCGTCCTCCAATATTTATAACTGTGCACCTCTATTCATCTTAGCCGTCAATTGTTTGCTTTAGCATTGTCTGATTATAGCTAGTTACATATTGATTATGTCCGCTATTTCGCTTCATTTTAATTTTAGTGCAAAGTACATATTTCAGCGTATTTGGAATGGTCACATTGTTTCGCTAAAATAAGGTTTAGTTTAGAGATTGTAATACGACGCTAATAAGCATAGATAATTGTGTCGGAACTCGCTACTGTGTATATTGACAGTACATCGGCAGTACACAAATTAGTTGCCAGTGTCGAGTGCGTAACATGTACCTTTTGCACAAAGAAACCGCAAGGAGTTTATATAGTGTAGTCATTGGAGGGTATGTAGGTACTATACGTACGTGTGTATATAGAACAAGCTATAGACACAAACCATCTCGGATCCCATTTCTAAGAATGGCGGTTTTCCTTTTTATCTACAGTCAGAATACTTGCTGCCGATTGATGGAATCTTGAAGTTTTTAGGAATGGATTCCATTTTGTTTTATCAATTGTGTATGTATTTTTGTTTGTGTAAATAATAACAAATTATTAAATACCTTATATATTGAATCAAACCAGACTATGAATAGATAACACGAATATCAAACGACAAAACAAGTTTAAGTACTTTACATTATTTGAATATCAACTGCATTAGAAAGCTATTCTATTTTGGAACCATAATATGCATTTGGTTCATATGAAAACTGTATTGATGAAGAATTCATAGAATCCATACATTCTTTCAATAGCTCGGCAATATTATTATATTACAGAGTTCCGTTATTTGATCGGACTTAAACTACAATACATGCTTATATTCTTGGAAAGCAGTGAATAATATAAAAATAATAAATTAGTGAGTAGTGGGTAACTATTGCGTATCTACGCTTGCATCACTGCCTACCATCAGATGGGATCGCAGTTAATCACTAATTTCTATCATAAAAAAAATCATAGTAAGATGCACTGACTGTTGGACAAAATTCAATTAATGATTGTGTCCCAAGAAAAACAGACGATCGTCCTTGAGTTTTTAGTCAGACTGCCCCTTGGCGCGCTCCGAACAATGACTACTCGAAACTATCGTAAATAGAATTGACAGTGGTATCATTTTTTCAAGACAGACGTGGAACTCCCGGCAAGGGTCGCTAGCGTCGTTTTTTTTCGCCGCAACCCGACCACGCCGCACTCCGGCCGGTCGTTTAGCAAAATGACGGACGGACCTTTTTTATCTCGCCCAACCGCAATTTGTTGCCGGCGATCTCTGCTTGCGATACACGGCCCCGCTACGTACCCGAATACATTTAAAATTCCAATCCTATAAATATTTAGATATTTCAATGTTGATGTCGATGCTTTGCCATTCCAAGTTCGACAAAGCGTCGCACACCTTCGTCTTGCTAATGACGAGATCCAACCGCCCGGCGGTCGCCGACCACCGTCTGCATTGCAATTATAGAACAACACATAATAAATAGATTTAGCTTCATTGCTTAAAGCGAAAAGAAGCACTATGCATGGTCTTATGTGCTATGGATGAAAAATTCATCACGTGTTTATGCCAAAGCTTTCTCAACAGACTACACGACCGTATCTGAATCGGTGGTGGAAAGAAACAACACTTCCATAAAATGTCTGAGAAATTTGAATGCGATCTGTTTAAAATAAAGCTTTTACGTGGTAATTGCTGAATTAGTCAATGTAAAGAAAAACATACACATCTTGTAATTTCAGGACTCAGTGGGTAGTTTTGTGAAAAGGGTATCCGACGTCTTGCGTTTCTAGAAAAAGTAACCGTCATTTTCAACAATGGCACTCGGTTGTGTTGTCACGAGTTTCTCCTCGGTGAACTTTTTCAATTCATGTCATGTTTCACATTATTTTTTGCAAAAGAACGCCGATCTTTTGACTTAACAAAGAAATTGCTGAACGCGTAAACTTACCCGTCCGGTATCGAGTGAGCGCGCCGCTTCAATAAAATAAAAGTTTACGCACTGTATACCTACTTATTTTTTGCAAGTCATAAGCTTTATAACTTATGAAATTCCTTTATTGTAACTTTGTTCTGTGTTTTTTACTTTATTTAGTATCGTATGAGAACAAAACTGATTTCTTCGCCTTTTTCTGGGGTTTTATTAGATGTTTGAAAAGCAATGAGGTTGTGTTTACCTTTTATTAATTTCCTGGTTCTTAACAAAAAACCTAAAAGAATTTTGAAATATTTTCTGTTGTTCTACAATATTTCAGCTGATGCTGTTGTTGTTATTTTCAGTATTAAAATAGCGGTATTCAGTTAAAGTGCATCGAAACTTGTAATAGATTTTATCAATATACCACATCCCAATATATCACCCATTTTAACGTGATCGTGATAAGTACTTTGTGTTTGCGTAATCCTACTACCTATTACTACCTGGTTAGAAAGGGGGAAGTAATAGTCTTTTCTGAAATGTCAAGTTTTTGGGTTAATAGCATACACTTGTATAAATCGTTCTTATATTGTGCGCCCGCTATAATATCAAATGTTATCTGAAAAGTAAGAAAATGCCTAATAGGCTTGAACTTTGCATTGTTCTCATTCCACCCGGCGAGGAATTCGATCCCCTCTTACGCTGAAATTGGCAAATACTTATTTAATTGAGAGATACTCTAGTGAATAGCGAAGTAAAAAAAAAGTGAGAAATTTCGAGGAAGGAAACGAAGGAGCAAACACAATACGGGTAGGTTTATAGAAAACAAGGTTTCGCGCAAAAATATTTTTAAGATAAAACTTCTGGTGGCTTTATTCCAGTTTGATTGTGCAAGGCACAGACAGAACTGAATGAAAACAACTTTTACTGAATGTTACCAGCGCAGCATGAGATAGGAGTTTGCATCTTGGAAACTACACGGCCACAGTGTCAGCAATTGTAAGCAATGTCAGCTGTTATCGCGCGATTTCTTCGTTAGAAGTATGTAGGTATCTAATAGAATGTTAGTTACGCTGTTTGGTCGATGTTTGTGTGTTGCTAAAGAAGTAAAACCGAGAGAAGACAAGCTGCTGGCTTTCGGAGCTTCCATTGTGTTGGATAATTGAGTAGGTACTCTTTCGTTGTTATTAAAGCCAAGTGATAAACCTGAAATAGTATGTATTTTAAACAGCTTTATTTATTTGTTTCAAAGTTAATTACATGTCATCCTGGATTTTTACAATATTCCATAGGTCAATGTCATTTAAGCAATTATCCTATAACCAGCTTGTCAGCTTTTTCTTGGACATGGGGATGAGAAGTTCATGACAATGGAATTAATATATTTTTGAATATTTGTAATCTACAATTATTTTTTTTTTTTCATTTAATTGCATTTAATTCGTACTAGTACTTGTTACGTGCAAAAGCCTTTTTATTGCTCACTTCTGATTGCATGCAAAAATAGTGAGTATTCTGCCTTGTTATTATACATAGTTCCTTCATGTAAATGCAGGGAATAGTAAAATGTGTAGTTTTTTAAATAAAGAATTCAGCTGTCCATAACTGGACGCCAGCTATTGCCCTATCACACTTCTTTTGTACCGATAATTCTAGATCAGACCATATGATAGCACAGATGATACGTATCATACCAGACCATATGATAGCACAGATGATACGTATCATATCAGACCATATGATAGCACAGATGATACGTATCATATCAGACCATATGATAGCACAGATGATACGTATCATATCAGACCCTATGATAGCACAGATGATACGTATCATATCAGACCATATGATAGCACAGATGATATATATATATCTGTAATACGCTGTGACTGCTGCTGTTGATCGGAGACGTTTTATTGCATATACGAATTCATGTAGCTTATCAGCATTAAGCATAGGTAATTGATGTGGGATATCCAATTAATATTGATCCACTATTATAAACAAGAGTTTTGTATTTACTACTTGTTCAAGGAAGGGTTGACAAGAGATAGACATAACAATGTTATGTATTATCTTTCTAATTACTTTAAAAGACAGATAGCTGTGTCGCTATCATATTTTTTTTCTATTACAGCCAAGAATTTGGCTAAACAAGTAGCTTCTTTTGAGCAATGCAATGACATTCTAATTAATTCTGCCAATAATTTGGTATCAGTTGACATCATTAATAATTTAAATTAGAAATTATGACAATGGAGCCAACTTCTAGCTATAACAATTTACAGGATTACAAAGGTAACTCGGGAGGAAATTTAAAGTCAATAGATAATATTAATTTGGTGCATCAAAATATTCAAGGATTTATGAATAAAGATTTAGAGGTAGATTTATTCATGAACCATTATGGTATTGATATTCTTTGCATAACCGAACATTGGCTAAAAAGTCACCAGTTCTTGTTTAATTTTAAGAATCACCAGGTTGGTAGTTCGTTTAGCAGAATTAATGCTATACATGGTGGCTCATTAATTTTAGTTAGTAACCTGGTGAAATTTTAAAATCGTAAAGACATTGTGGGCCTGTCTGTTGAACGAACAGCTGAAATTGCCTGTATAGAGTTGGAGGGCTTCATTGTGTTAAGTCTACCGTGTGGTACCGGGCCTGGAATAGTACCAACCCATATCCTCCCGTGGGTGTCGTAAGAGGCGACTAAGGGAAATCACCAGGGAAGCGGGCAGCAGCGTTTCTCCTGTGTAATATCAAATCACTGCGATCCCCAACCCGCCTGCCAAGCGTGGGGATTATGGCAAACCCCCCCAATGATGCACACGATACAGCCTAGGCCCCTAGTCCCCGGCAGCGCCGCTATTCCAGTCTACGGTAGCGGACTCGGTTACGGCGGAGCAAGGGGTGCTAAGAATCTCCGGCAGAGATCCGGCTACCATCACCAACGACGACCTTTGGCCCTGGCAACATTTAACACGCGCACACTACGGACCGATGAGAACATTGTCGAACTGGAGGAAGAACTGAGCCGGTTGCGCTGGGACATTGTGGGGTTATCTGAAGTCCGAAGAGAGGGAGAGGACTCGATAATCCTGAAGTCTGGCAACCTGCTCTATTTCCGGGAAGGCAACCAGCTGTCCCAGGGTGGCATCGGGTTTATTGTCCACAAGTCCCTCGTGAATAACGTTGTTAAAGTCGGGAGCTTATCGACTCGGGTGGCGTACCTTGTACTCAGAATAACAAAACGATATTCGTTAAAGGTTATACAGGTCTACGCCCCGACGTCTAAACACTCTGACGATGAGGTGGAGGTTATATATGAGGACGTCAGTAGAGCCATACATTTCTCCAAAACCCACTACACCGTTGTCATGGGGGACTATAACGCAAAACTGGGCATGCGAGAGGCGGACGAGACGAAAGTGGGGCAATTTGGAGTTGGAAATCGGAATCCCAGAGGTCAGATGCTAATGGATTTCATGGAAAAGGAAGGACTCTTTGCGATGAATTCTTTTTCAAGAAACCATTGCACCGCAAGTGGACCTGGCTCAGCCCCGATGGTCAGACCAAAAACGAGATAGACTTCATAATGTCAACGAGAAGGCAAGTGTTCAACGATGTCTCCGTGATCCATGCGGTTAAAACCGGGAGTGATCACCGTATTGTTAGAGGCATCTTGAACCTCAACATTAGGCTCGAACGCTCTCGACTTATGAAGTCTACGCTCCGTCCAGCGTCAACACAACTCCAAAACCCCGAGAGCTTTCAGATCGAACTACAAAACCGCTTCGAATGCCTCGGTGAATGCGTAGATGTGGATGACTACAACAACAGGTTTGTGGAAACTCTCCAAACGGAAGGGTCTAAGTTCTACAAAACCCTCCGTTCAAAAGGACAGAAGAAGATCTCCGGTCCCACCCGCCGGCTAATGGAAGAAAGACGGGAGGTGATCTTAAAATCCCCTGATGACGCTTCGCGTATCAGATGCCTTAACAGACAAATCTCAAAGTCTCTGACTCGCGATATACGCCAATTTAATACAAATTGTATTAAAGAGGCTATCGAGCGGAACAAAGGCTCCAAAGTGTTCGCACGAGAATTGTCTGTTGGACAGAGTCTACTTGCGAAGATGAAGACTGGGGATGGTAGGATCGTCACTTCCAAGCCCGAGCTTTTGGGTGAGATTGAGAAATTCTACGAAGAGTTATACACATCAACACACGCACCTATTGTAAGCCTGGCTAATGATCCTAGAGCCAGACTAACCCGACACTACACCGACGATATCCCGGACGTCAGCCTGTACGAGATTGGTATGGCCCTGAAACAGCTCAAGAACGATAAAGCGGCTGGAGATGATGGAATTACGGCTGAGCTTCTGAAAGCGGGTGGCAAACCGGTTCTTAAAGCGCTTCAGAAGCTATTTAATTCCGTCATTCTTAAAGGCGAAACGCCTAAGGCGTGGCACAGGAGCGTGGTGATTTTGTTTTTCAAAAAAGGTGACAATACCCTCCTGAAAAACTACAGACCGATATCCCTCCTGAGCCATGTCTACAAGCTGTTTTCTAGGGTCATCACGAATCGTCTCGCTCGCAGGTGCGACGACTTCCAGCCTACCGAACAAGCAGGCTTCCGAAAAGGCTTTAGCACCATAGACCACATTCATACGCTGCGGCAAGTTATACAGAAGTCGGAGGAGTATAACAAACCACTATGCTTGGCGTTTATTGACTATGAGAAGGCCTTCGATTCGATTGAGACTTGGGCGGTGCTACAGTCTCTCCAGCGGTGCCAAATTGACCATCGATACATTGAGGTGATAAAGTGTTTGTACAAAAACGCCACCATGTCAGTCCGTCTCCAGGATCAGGACTCGAAACCGATCCAACTGCAGCGTGGAGTGAGACAAGGAGATGTCATATCTCCTAAATTGTTCACTGCTGCGTTGGAAGATGTCTTCAAGCTCCTGGACTGGAAAGGACTTGGCATCAACATCAACGGCGAGTACATCACTAATCTCCGTTTCGCAGATGATATCGTGGTCATGGCTGAGACCCTGGAAGACTTGGGCAAAATGCTCAATGACCTCAGCAGAGCTTCCCAACAAGTGGGTCTAAAAATTTACATGGATAAGACGAAGATCATGTCGAACTCTCATGTCGCACCCACTCCAATTGTAGTTGGTTGCTGTGCACTCGAAGTTGTTGACGAGTATGTATACCTGGGACAAACAGTCCAACTAGGTAGGTCCAACTTCGAGAAAGAGGTGTCTCGGCGAATCCAGCTCGGTTGGGCAGCGTTCGGGAAGCTACGCTACATCTTCTCGTCGTCCAAGATACCACAGTGTCTCAAGACTAAAGTCTTTGACCAGTGTGTGTTGCCAGTGATGACTTACGGAACTGAAACGTGGTCGCTCACAATGGGCCTCATACGAAGGCTCAGAGTCACACAAAGGGCAATGGAAAGAGCTATGCTAGGAGTTTCTCTGCGTGATCGAATCAGAAATGAGGAGATCCGCAGAAGAACCAAAGTCACCGATATAGCTCTGCGAGTCGCTAAACTTAAGTGGCAGTGGGCGGGGCACATTGCTCGTGGAACCGATGGCCGATGGGGCAGTAAGGTTCTGGAGTGGCGGCTACGTACTAGAAGACGCAGCGTAGGGAGGCCCCCAACAAGGTGGACCGATGACCTGGTGAAGGTCGCGGGAAGCCGATGGATGCGGGCAGCACAAGACCGGTAAGCGTGGAAAGCCTTGGGGGAGGCCTTTGTCCAGCAGTGGACATCTATAGGCTGAAGAAGAAGAAGATTGTGTTAAGTGTGTACAGACCCCCTTCAGGATTGTATAACTGCTTTGAAAAGGTAATGGATGAAGTTTTACACAAGATTTGTGTTTCAAACAAAGCCATTATCGTTTGCGGTGATTTTAATGTTAATTTATTAGATAACTCTGGTTATTGTAATAAAATTATAAGTCTATTTCAGTCCTAAAATCTTGTAAACCTATTTTTGGAGCCCTCAAGAATAACACCTACTTGTGCCACGTGCCTAGATAATATTTTTACAAACATAATACCAAGCCACAAAGAAGTTTTAAATTTACTTGATTCTGATCACTGCGGACAAAGGATTACTATTCCAAACCATAGTAAAAAAGTGGCCAAAAAGGATATCACTGTCACCCCAAAACTGAAAGCCGCTTGGAGGTTTTTAGATTTAATCTCATCAATAAATTGCCAGTCTTATCCAGTGCTGTTAATGCTGATCCTAATCATCTCTATGACAATTTTTTAAATATATACTGTAAGCTATTTGATTCCACCTTTGTTCCCAAGTTCCCTTTGTGCCGTGTGGTGACTTCCTAAGAATACATTCTGTCACCACTCCAGTACTTGTCCGGGATGTCGTAGGAGGCGACTAAGAGGCACTTACGCACCTAACATCTGTGCGAGAGAAGGAAAACTCGAAACAAAACCCTCTACCAACCCGTCTGGCCAACGTAGTAGTAGTAGGCCATTACCCTTTATGACAGGCACGACAAACCGATGGCCCCCAGTTCCCGGCGGCCTTGATATCCCTGGCCAAGGCGGCGGCCATGGTAACGTCAGGGCAGGGGGTGCTAGGAATCTCCTGGTTACGGCAGGCCGCCAAACCCAAGACCAACTGACCCTGGCAATGTATAACGGACGCACGCTGCGGCTCGATGCCCACCTCGAGCAGTTAGAGGAGGAACTGAAGTACATAAGATGGCATATCCTGGGATTGTCCGAAATCCGAAGAGAGGGGGAGGATACGGTCACATTGTACTCAGGCCATCTTATGTATTTCAGGGAGGGAGACCAGCCATCACAGGGAGGTATAGGATTTCTGGTCAACAAATCTATCTGTGACAACGTTGTCGATATCTCGAGTGTGTCGACGAGGGTAGCGTACCTTGTGCTGAAGCTAACCAAAAGGTATATCCTGAAGGTGATACAAGTGTACGCACCAACGTCGACACATTCGGATGAGGAAGTAGAAGATATGTATGAGGACATATCCAAGGTCTTGCACAACACCACAAAGGCCCACTTCAACGTTGTCATGGGAGATTTCAACGCTAAAGTGGGAGTACAGACTTGCGGCGAATGGGTAGTAGGATCACATGGTTTCGGTATCAGAAATCATAGGGGGCAAATGCTCGTCGACTTTCTTGAAAAAGAGGGTCTTTTCTTGATGAATTCGTTCTTCAAGAAGCGGCCTCAGCGAAAGTGGACGTGGCAGAGCCCCGACGCTATGACCAAAAATAAGATCGACTTCATCATGATGGACAAAAGGCGGATATTCAGAGATGTCTCTGTGATCAACAGGTTTAAAACCGGAAGTGATCACCGATTAGTTCGAGGCACTCTGAATATCAATTTGAAGCTTGAACGTCTCCGTCTGATGAGGTCCACGCTCCGACCCAACCTGAACCGAACCATTGCTCGATCTGAAGCTTTCCAGCTAAAACTGGAGAACCGATTTGCAGCCTTGGAAACCACAGTCGACGTTGACATTGACCGGGACCTTGATCGGGTAGTTGGAATCTTGCGAGAAGAAGGCGCCAATTTCTGCGGGATGAAACGAACTGGCAGAGGGTCTAAACTTTCGCAAGAGAATCTCCGGCTTATGAAGGATCGACGAGAAAACCCACCATCAACCTCGTCAGAACTCAGGGCCCTCAATAAGAACATCTCAAAAGCGGTAAGGCGAGACCTCCGGAGCTTCAACACACGCTCCATAGAGGAAGCGATAGAGCTAAACCGGGGGTCGAAAGTCTTCGTACAAAAGCTTGGGAGGAGCCATCTGACGAAGCTGACGACATCGGATGGGAGAGTCGTTACTTTGAAGCCGGAGGTACTTGCGGAGGTTGAAACCTTTTATAGTCAGCAGTATATCTCGCAAGCGCCTAAACCAGTTCCCCGCACTGAAGATTCCAGAGCCACTCTCACACGGCACTACACCGAAGACCTCCTTGAGATCAGCCTAGCCGAGATCGTGGTAGCTCTTGGACAGCTTAAAAATGGGAAGGCCCCGGGAGAAGCTGCAGGTACGCCTGTGCTAAAAGAGCTTCAGCGTATATTTAATTCTGCTCTCTTTTCGGGGAGAACTCCTAAGGCATGGAACAAGAGCGTGGTGGTACTGTTTTTCAAGAAAGGTGACAAAACCTTACTGAAGAACTATAGACCCATTTCGCTTTTGAGCCATGTCTACAAGCTGTTTTCGAAAAGTGATCACGAATCGACTAGCGCGTAGACTCGACGAATTCCAGCAGCCTAAGCAGGCCGGGTTTCGAGGAGGATTTAGTACCATAGACCACATACACACAGTGAGGCAGATTATACAGAAGACCGAAGAGTATAATCAGCCCCTGTGTCTAACATTTGTGGACTATGCGAAGGCCTTTGACTCCATCGAGACCTGGTCTGTTCTTGAATCTTTGCAGCGATACCAAGTCGATTGGCGATATATCCAAGTGATGAGGTGTCTCTACGATGTCGCCACAATGTCCGTCCAAGTCCAGAACCAGCAGACTAGACATATCACTCTTAAGCGAGGAGTGAGACAAGGGGACGTTATTTCCCCCAAATTGTTCTCCAATGCCCTCGAGGATATGTTTAAGACGCTGGATTGGCAGGGTCGGGGCATTAACATCAATGGCGAGTACATCTCACACTTGCGATTTGCGGACGATATCGTCATCATGGCGGAAACGCAGCAAGAGCTGGAACAAATGCTGGCCAACTTAGCTGACTCCTCCCAACGCATCGGTCTCCGGATGAACTTAGATAAGACCAAAATTATGTTCAATGAACGGGTCACTCCGGGACCGGTTGCCGTAAATGGAATGCCGCTCGAAGTTGTTTAAGAATATGTGTACCTCGGGCAAACGTTGCAATTAGGGAAAAACAACTTCGAAGAGGAGGCAAATAGAAGAATCCAGCTGGGATGGGCAGCGTTTGGTAAACTTCGTCGGGTATTTTCGTCGCCCAAACCCCAATGTTTGAAGACAAAAATCTTCAACCAGTGCGTCCGACCCGTCATGACTTACGGAGCCGAGACGTGGACACTAACGGTCAGACTAGTCCATAAGTTTAAAGTCGCTCAGCGAGCTATGGAGCGGGCTATGTTGGGCGTCTCTCTGAAGGACCGCATCAGAAATGAGGTGATCCGACAGAGGACCAGAGTTACCGACATAGCTGAGAGGATTAGCAAGCTGAAGTGGCAATGGGCTGGTCACATATGCCGCAGGACCGACAACCGTTAGGGTAAACGAGTCCTCGAGTGGAGACCGCGTCTCGGCAAACGTAGCGTGGGACGCCCTTGGGCGAGATGGAGCGACGACATCAAAAAGGTGGCTGGTAGTGGCTGGCGGAGAACTGCTCAGGATCGAGCTTCTTGGTGTGCCATGAAGGAGGCCTATGTCCAGCAGTGGACGAGTAGGGGCTGATGATGATTTGTTCCCAAGACTATCTCTGTTAATAGTAATGCATCTTTCTCTGATTGGGCTACCATCGGTATACATAAAAGTAGAACTCAGCTTTATGAACTGTACAATGAGAGAATTTATATTAACACTGTTGAATTCAATTTGTATGTTAGAAAATATTCAAAATTATTCAAACAAGTTTGTTATATGGCCAAGTCACGTTACTTGAGTTCAAAGATGAAAACAAAGGCAATGTAATTAAAACGACTTGGAAAATTATTAATAGTGAAACGGGAAGGTCCAGTGATAGAAATACTGACTATAGCCTGTCTATTAATGACAACATAATTAAATCAGACTCGCAAGTCTCTGAGGCATTTAAAAATTTCTTTTCGGATATTCCTGTTTCAACTACTAAATCCCTAAACTCATCACCTTCTGTTGCAGAGTCTTTGCTTAAAGAAAATGTTAATGTTTGTGATTCGGAGTTTCATTTTGAACATGTTATCAGTAGAGATATAATTAAAATCTTTCACACTCTAAATGTAAAAAGACTGCTGACCTATGGGGTCATTCGGTGGAAGTTGCTAAGTCTATTATTGATATTGTGGCACCCACTCTAGCTGTTATCTTTAATGCTTGTATTGACTGTGGAGAGTTTCCTGATCTCATGAAAAATAGTAAAATTATACCTTTGTTTAAATCTGGCAGTACATCAGACCCCACAAATTATAGACCTATTTAGTAAAAATTTTTGAAAAATTAATTTTAAACCAAATGCTAAATTTTTTTAATAAACATAAATTATTACATAGCAAACAGTTTGGTTTTACAAGGGGTCGTTCAAGTACTGATGCCGGTGTTGAACTTCTAGGACATATCTATAATGCATGGGAGGATAAATGCGATGCCTTGGGCATCTTTTGTGATTTGTCTAAGGCATTCGATTGCGTTCTTCACGATACGTTAATCAGGAAACTCTGCCACTACGGGATCCGGAACTCTGCACTGGATCTTACTACATCTTACTTGAGTGGTAGGATTCAAAGCGTTGACGTTAATGGAACAAGATCTTCCGGAACTTTAGTAACAATGGGAGTCCCACAGGGGTCAATTCTTGGTCCTTTTTTGTTTCTTATTTACATCAATGACCTGCCGTACCTAATAAAGGATAACCACGATATAGTGTTGTTTGCAGATAACATTTCACTTTTATTTAAACTGAAACGTCAGCAGCAGGTTACTGATGATGTAAATAGCGCGATCTCCAAAGTAGTCCATTGGTTTAATGTTAATAATTTACTCTTAAACGAGAAAAAAACTAAATGCATTAAGTTTACTCTACCTCACGTTAGGCAGGTGGAAACTAAAGTGTTGATTGTAGGGTTTAACGATAATAATTATGTATAGATGTGGATAGGTTACTTTATTGTAATAAACAGTCATCCATTAACCGCCTTGTTTCATTGACGTTACACTGGCGACGAGTCGTGAATTAGCGAACAAAAGTATTAATTATTACACTTTAAGTTTTTATTATCGTTGTACGATCACAATGCCTATCGGTAAATTAGAATCATTCGATTTAAATGCAAAACAATGGCAACCGTATCTAAGCAGAGTGAAACAATATATGCTACTTAACGATATTAAAAGTGAACTTCACGTATCCTTATTAATAACGGTAGTGGGTGAAGCTACGTATGCCCTTATGTGCGACTTGTGTTCACCGGACCATCCAGAATCAAAAAAGTTTGACGAATTAGTAAAATTAGTAGGCCATCATTTGGAGCCGCAGCGGTCCGAGATCGCCGAACGCCATGTTTTTAGGTTACGTCGGCAAAAAGTGGGTGAGTCGTTGACAGAATATCTACAGAATTTGAAACATCTTGCGGCTACCTGTAACTTTGGAACATATCTCGAAGAAAACCTTCACGATCAATTTGTATCGGGCCTGTCAAGCGAGGTCATGAGGTCGCGGATTTTTGCCGAGAGATCCATTCAATACAAGGAGGCAGTGGAGTTGGCTCTGGCACTAGAGGCCGCAGAGCGGCACGCGGAGGTGAGCGGTACCACCAACGTGGCATCGACGTCGACCTCTGGTGCAGGCGGCGAGGCGGGTGAGGGGCTGCATCAGGCGAGCGCGGTGCACAGGCCGGGCGCTGCCGGTGCTCGCGCCCCGCACGACCCGCAGCGGACGGGAGCACGCGGTGCGCGTGCCTACAACGACGGCGCGCTGCACTGTTGGCGTTGTGGCAAGGCCCATTGGCCCGATAAAAACCGGTTCGTGAATTACAATTGTGATGAGTGTAATCAGCGCGGTCACTTGAAGGTGATGTGCAAGGAAGTGCGCGATAGTGTCCGGTCCGGTCGCGGAAGGCAAAAGTATGTGAGTGATTGTGTTTCGGAGGACGAGGACTTATATAATTTACAGTTGGCATGTAACGGTGACAAACCTTTCTTGATTGAGGTAAACATAGACAGCTATGTGATTAAATGTGAAGTTGATACGGGGAGTAGAATATCGGCTATTAGTGAAAACCTTTATATACAAATGTTTTCACACAAAACTATACAGCAAGACAACTTAATATTACGCTGTTACTCGGGTACCCAAATAGAATCATTAGGTCACGTTCAGGTTAATGTTAAACTTGGAAATATTACTGTAAATAATTTGGCTTTATATGTTATTAAGAACGGTGGACGACCTTTATTGGGTAGGGATTGGATTAGAGCATTGGATATTAAACAAATAACATTTAATGAAATTGTATCGGAGCCATCTGTTAGTCAATTAGCGACTGAGTTCCCTGAAGTTTTCACAGATCAATTGGGGAAATCTAGAAAAATGCTTCACTTACAATTAATTGATAATGAACCTGTATACGAGCGAGCGCGGACGGTACCGCTGGCGTTACGCGCGCGCGTTGGACGCGAGCTCGAAAGATTAGAGCTAGAGCGTACTATTTACCAAGTGGAAGCAATTTCTAGTGTTCCCATAAAAAATGACACGACGCAATTAAATAGTTTCTTAGGTTTATTGAACTACTATGGTAAATTCATTGCGAACTTAAGTATGATATTACATCCGTTACACGAGTTGTTAAAGAATGGAAGTCTATGGAAATGGAGCGAGGAGTGTGATAGGGCGTATACCCTGGCAGAACAAACACCATCGTGCAATAATGTACTAGATTATGAGGAAGGGCGGCCTTTAGTGTTATCGGCAGACAGCAGCGGGTATGGCTTGGGTGAAGTTCTAGCGCACCGGTACGATGACGGTGGCAAGCGGCCGATCAGCTGTGTATCTCGCACACTGAACGATGTGGAGCGTAACTACAACCAGATAGATAATGAGGCGTTTGCGATTTTTTACGGGGTAGTTAGGCACCACTCATACCTGTTTGGACGTAAATTGGAATTATGGATCGATCATGAACCCCTTAGTTACATTTTTGTGAAAAGAGAGGAATTCCACAGACTGCAGCAAGTCGCCTGCAACGTGGGGCAACACGATTAGCAGGGTATGATTTTTCTAGCAGATTAGTAAATTCAAAACGAAACGGTCCCGTGGACGTGTTCTCGCTTCTGCCGCTAGCACACGAGCGCCGCCTCTCTATCAACTCCATGAGTTATGTAAACTTAGTACAGGAGGATATACCTGTGGATTTGTATTGTGTGTGTAAAGAAAGCAACAAAGATATATTAATGTGTAAGATTATAGGTTACGTTAAGTTTGGTTGGCCGTCGGTACCGAGTGGCGAGGAGGAAAAAGCATATTTTGCACGTCGAAGAGATTTGAGTGTTGATTTCGGTTGTCTGATTTATAAATATAGGGTGATGATACCTCCTTCCTTAAGAAAAATAATGTTACAGGAGATTCACCAAGGTCTTTTGGGCATTCACAAAATGAATAACTTATCAGGTAATGATAAGTTATTCATTTACTGGCCGAGTTTAGTTATGGACTTGGTAAATATGTGTCGCTCGTGTGAACCGTATCAGACTGTACGTGATGCACCGCCACGGTCTGAATTACATCCATGGGAGTTCCCTGCGACATGGCAACGCTTGCACGCTAATATCGCTGAATATGAGGGTAAACGTTATTTAGTTATTGTGGATGCCCAATCTAAATGCATCGAGGTCCTTCCTAATATGGATCGTACTAATGCACAATCGATCATCACATCTTTAATGTCAGTATTCAATAGGTTTGGCTTGCCCTCGCAACTTGTTACTGATAACGGGCCACCATTTCAGTCTTTAGAATGTAAACATTATTATTGTATTTTTTATGGTATTACCGTAACTGCGAACATGCTACGACGGGTGTGTCACCGGCATTATTACTAACGGAACGAAGGATACGTATTCGGTTAGATGTGTTGGGTCCAGTTAGCACAGCAGCGCCAGAAAAGCAATGCTCGTGGCACTGCCCCCACCTGCCACAATTTGTGGTGAGTCCGTATACGTGTGTGACTATTCTGGTGGGAATAAGTGGACGCCGGGAACAATAGCCAAGCGTACGGGCCCTGTATTGTATCGGGTTAATATGGGAAATGGCGTAGTATGGCGACGCCACCAAGATCAGATTCTACCAGTTGACCCCAAATCTAGATTCTTATTGTCACGCGCGAGTACGGATAATAACGAGGGGGGGAAATAGAGTATAATATTTGTAATGAGGCGAAAAATTATGAATGTAAAACATCGGGCGAGCTGGCAGACTCAATCAAGGCCAAGCCTTCGCCATCATAGTCCTCTCCTCCACTAAGGGCGACGGCCCGAGCACTCCGTGCTTGGGTGCGAGCACAAAATAATAAACATTAATATTAATAGTGAGTAAGTAGTATGTAAGTTTCATTTGGTGTATCGGTAGAGACTTAAGTTACATTTGATTATTATCTTTGTTTAGGGGGGAGATGTGTAGGGTTTAACGATAATAATTATGTATAGATGTGGGTAGGTTACTTTATTGTAATAAACAGTCATCCATTAGCCGCCTTGTTTCATTGACGCTACATTGATAAACGGCGAAGAATTGAAATCTGAAGACAGCACAGTATTCTTGGGTATAACTCTGGATGCTAAGCTTCAATGGGGTCCACATATAGAAAAATTGTCAAAAAAGCTAAGTTCTGTTGCATACGCAGTTAGAACAATTCATAATTTGACTGATGTTGAGACCGCCCGTTTAGTGTACTTTGGCTATTTCCATAGCGTAATGTCGTACGGCATTCTGTTGTGGGGAAATGCCGCCGATATTCAAACAATATTTGGTTTGCAGAAACGAGCTGTTCGTGCAATTTATAAATTAAGTCCGAGACACTCTCTCTGAGAAAAAATTAAAGAGATTAATGTACTGACCGTGCCGTCTCAATATATTTATGAAAATCTTTTGTATGCTCATAAAAATATAAAATTGTTTAAAAAATACAGTGATGTCCATGATATAAATACTAGGAACAGGCATAAATTTATTGTACCTACAACAAGAATCAAGAAAATAGGTGGCTCTTTCAGATGCCAATGCATACATTTTTACAATGGACTTCCAGAGGTGGTTCAAGATATGAGCCTGAATAAATTCAAATCCTTCATTAAACGTAAGTTGTGTCAGACAGCATTTTATAGTGTGAAGGATTATATTGAGGACAAAAAGGCTTGGGCTTGAGCTGCGTCCGATTTCTATACACTGATTTTCCTTTGATTTTTCCTCTTGTAGATTTAATATGTAATTGTTTATGTTATTAATTCAAAGCCTGTATTACACACTATGTAGCCAAGCATATTGTACGTTACGGAATTGTATCGCTGACAGAGGTGTTCGGCACTTGTACAGCTGCACAGGAGCTAAACTTTCCACAGATTCGGGAACACTGTTGGAGCTGCTGAACCTTGGACAAAACTATCTTAGCATTGTGTAGATTCAATTTCTTAGTATTGTATAATTGCATGGCAAACGTGTGAGCACAATGTACGAATGTGCTGTAAGGCATTTATTTGTTGGGTTAGTCTTTTTATTGACTTGATTGTGCTCTGGCTGTTGAGAGTATGTCATGCTCACTCAAATGTCTCGCTGATGGTGGCGTGTGTGTTGGGTCATTGGGTTCCCTTCGATATGGTTGAGCTGAATGATGCTGATCCATACGTCATGTTCGTGAACGGACGCCGTCAGAGGGGACTGGTCATCTCTTAGCTGCCACGGCGTATTTTAATTTCTGAATTGATTTTTGTGTGTTTTCCATAATGGACGCTCTCAGCGTACAATATATTTCTGCATCGTTCTCACGCGGTTGATTTCAACATGAATGATGTAATCAAATATTTGTAACAATAGCTTAAAAATTTAAAAGAGTGTCCATGGAGTTTCTTGCCCGTTCTTCTCCATAGGTACCTACTCTTTGGAATGGGCGACTAGCTTCATCTTATTGACTGACCGACCTTCTGACAATTCAAAAGTGCCTGTAACTGGTTTATTTGAAATAAATGATTTGATTTGATTTGATACTGTCGTCATATTTTTATACTAAGTCTCCGTAAGTTTGATTTATAAATTTGAAATTAAATTAGTTGTGTTTTTTTTAAATATTGTTTGCTATTAAGCTAAATTCTTGTCTTTCATTGCTTCACTAATGTCTTTCTTCAAGTTATTTTTATCCTTACATTTTATTAGTGTCATTCCGTCAATAAAAACGAGGACCGAGACAAAAACAAAATTCTTTGTTTTGTTTTTTTTTTTTTTTTGTGTTTTTTTGAACTCAGCGCATCCAGATCTATATGATTATCTATAGTGGTGAGGGTTTTGAGCAACTTCGGGCACATACATACCGACAGACATACAAACATACGCACTTTATATTAATGGATTCCATCACGGTTTCTTGGCGTAATCCAACTGCGTTTGTCTTATAGTTAGACTTAAAATCTGCTATGTTTCCATCAATAACTGATATTTGCACACATTAAAATCTATCAACTAAATAAGCTAGTTGTTCGCTTGGCCACTTATGCCATGTTTATTTCATGATCAATGAAACCAAAGGCTCATGTCTAAACAAAATACAATTGTTAGTTTAATATTTAGCAGTGTAACTAACTTCATGCTAATTCCCGTCTATAGAATCAATACTGAAAACCAATTATGTTCATCTATTTTTCAGATTATTTACCTAGGAGGTTAGACTTTTGTAGGTGCCTAAGTGGTTATGAAAACAGCTTGTTGTTAAATAAACATTTTTTATTACTTTGACTTCATAATGACGTGACGTTTAAAGCCTTTTCTTTATTAGTTTGTGCCCACTTTTATGGTCGCCCATTAAATTGTTAATTCTAGGTTCCATATCTCTGTCTGGCTATTATATTTTTATTTTGTTCTAGCTGTGGCCGCAACTTTGTACGCCATGTCGGATATAAATCTAGCTTATTACCACAAAACCGTATTTACCAGTTGTTAAACACCTTTTAAACTCAACATTATTAAATTAACTTTGACGTACCTAATACTAACACTAGATATACGTTAAGTGAATATTTATGTTTTGCGGTTAGACCCTTTTTTTGGTGTCGAGGGGAAATCATCAAATGGCTTCTCCCGTTCTGGGCGGAGTGGAAGGGAGTGTCAGAGTTTTACTGACTAAAGTCCAGCCGCGTTCCTGCACTTATAACCCGCAGCTGGCCCAGTAATCGGTTCGTGGATCCCGTCACGTTCTGCTGACATCTCATTGAGGCGCGCGTGAAACACAGCGCGCCGTTGATCCGGGCCTGATCGCCGCCCAAAAGCCCGCGCCTACGGTGGCCGGGAATTCGATGTTATTACCCGACCAGGGAATCTCCTGCGGCGGCTAGATGCGTGAGGGTGCTTGGATTCCCGCTGCTTCACGCGCTCGGCCTCCTCCTTTGCCATCACTGCTTCGCAGAAGGAGGTGACGGCCTGCCATGCACTGTCACTCTGGACCATCGCGATCTCTTCTTTCCTTCTCTCGCCACTCCCACATGTGGGCGGGGGCTTTGGCCTCCAGATCCCATCGCGGCAATCCAGCAAGGAGCGGCAGTAGCTAGCGATTTCCCCGGACTAGCCGAATGGACATGGCCCTCTGGGACGCGTCCAGGCGTCGGGCAGGTCGCCGCCCTAGGGACCGTGCCCAAATCGATGCCCCGTAAAGGGCAAGCATAGTTCATATGCTTGTTGTAAGGCAACTAACCTTTACAGGAAACTGTCGGCGATGACTCGGGTGGATTGGGACTTGTGTCCGGAGTTCATCAGGACGATATACACCGCAGTCGTCGAACCGACGATCTCCTGGGCGAAAGCCGCCGAGAAGATCTCTGTATAAAGAACCTTTGCTACCGTCCAGAGGGGCTTTGCAAAGAAGATCGCTAAGTCACATCGTACGCTGTCGCTCAATGCAGCGCTCACGCTGTCGGGTCTCCTCCCGCTCGATCTTCGGGTGTTGGAGGTCGACCGGCTGTTTGAGTGCAAACGGGGACGTTCGATTGAAGAGCTGGAATCCCGCGAACTGGAAGAACGCAGGGCCTTTACGGAGACTCCTCACCCCACCAGTGAGCCAGATGTTGATTATCAGTGTCTGGAGAATATGCTCCCCGAAACTGTGGCTCAGCTACAGCTTCCCGCTCATCTGATTTACACTGACGGTAGTAAATCGGATGAAGGGGACGGGGCGGCATATTCATACTGGCGGGATGGTCCGAGATTCGGACCAAGCGGATGAGGTTGGAGTTGATATGTACCGTCTTTCAGGCGGAGCTGCTCGCGATAGCCAGGGCTACGGACCTGGTTGTCCTGAGAGGCTTCCGCTACGCGGCGGTGCTCAGCGACTCTCGATTCGCGCTTGACTTGATCCGAAACCCAGAAACGCACCATCCCCTTGCTACCCATATTCGTAAGAATATAAGGGAGCAACATGGGAGAGGTCCTCCGGTTCTTTTGGGTGAAAGCTTATGTCGGGATCCCTGGAAATGAACGCGCCGACGAGTTGGCAAGGCTGGCGCCGGCTCAGTCCAGGGTCGCCCCAGCGTACGACAGGTGATCAGTCTCATGAGTCACACGACGTCTGAGGGGGGCACAGTAGCTGTCTGGAATGGGAAGTACACCGGTGGAGCCACGGCTGAGGTCACGCGGATGTTTTTCCCTGATGTGGTGCGCGCGCGCAATGTCCTGAAGTGCCTCGACAGGACGTCTATCTCGGTGCAAATCCTGACGGTTCACGCCGGCTTCGCCGCGTACCTACATAAATTTAAATTGAAGGACAGTCCAGCCTGTGTGTGTGATACACAGGCATCAGAAACGATACAACACATACTATTCGAATGCCCGAGACACAACCGCGACAGATACGACCTGGATATAAGTACAGGAATAATTTTGACCGAAACAACTATTTCTGACCTAATGGCAACCAAACACTCCAGGCCGTATCTGGAGCGGTTTTGCCTCAAAGTTGCAAAAATGTGTATCGACAGAAACAAAACGAGGGACAGTGCAACTCAGCAATTGTCGTCGGCAAGAATTGCCAATAGGTAGATCGTAACATATAAGTAGAACAAATGTATATTAATAAGATATTTACGTACGACCCGTACGGAGGACGGGTCTGAGCAGTTGTGTTGCGATGTGTACCGGGTACGATGTGCCTAATGTTGTTGTGTCGGGAGTTTGGTCGTGGAGGGTCTCCAGATCATCCAAGGGCGGATCCAGGGGGGGGGTCATGGGGGTCATGACCCCCCCCTGGGCTGGCTGGGTCCAGGAGGACCCAGCACAGTAGGATTTTATTTAAGTACTCTCAATATTTAATTAATTGATATAATACATATTTTGTTTGACGGCAAACGCATTATTCGGGAACGAACGCATCCAAATTTTCAATTTTGCCGTGTTACCGCCGCTACGGCCGTATAAATGCTAATGTTACATTTCGTATGACACTTGTAAGCACTTTTTTTATTAATCAGTTTCTTCATTTTGCCAGTCTGTGTGTTTGAACTCAAATATTATTGTTATAATGTTCTTAAAGTACTTCTTAGGTAGATTAGTAGGTACCTACTTACTGAAAGAGGGGGATTTATATACTGACGATAGCAGGTCAAGCTACCGGCAACTGTCAAATATTCCCAATCAATCTTGAACCTTCATGGTTTAGCAACAAGGTTGAAAATCTAATTAAGAAATTTGACAGTTTTTAATAGCTTGATGTGCAGCTGTCGTCTGTAGTCTGTACATCCCAACGTACTTTTTTTTGGGCAAGGGAATTTGAAGGTATTTTTTTCCGAATGTGGAAAAATCCTCGTGGACTATACTCAGCTTGGAGACGCGGAGTGTAGACGTGTGTGTGCCGGGCTCTTACCGGCTAAAAAACTACCCAAGCGTTACTCATCTGCCTTTCCGGGGTATCAGGTCCTCCCAATTCTATTGTAGTCCTAAGCGTACTATTTTTATTTTTGTTTCTAAGGTGGAAAATACTCATGGATGTCCGCCGCCTTGGGGCGGGCGACGGCGCCGGGGTCTGTCAGACTCTTACTGACTGAAACCACCCCGGTGTACCATCTCACACCTACACCGGGGGTTGCGAGAACAAACACTGTTTCTGGAACCCCCGATTGGTGCTAGCCACTGTGGGCCTCCTCGGGTCAGGGGAGGAGTCAGGTGTATGACGTCTAAGAGTGGCGCGCGTGGAATACTTCGTGCCGCCACCTCGGGTCCTGATGATTGTTCATGGGCGACAGATTCCCCGAGTCTCTAGCCCCGGGACCCATTTAGAGGGGTTAGAAGAGGGCGTTATCCGCCCTCCGCCGACGCCCGGAGCACCTGTTGCGGGCGGGGTAAGAGGACGAGATCTCTCTCTCCCTTTCCGCAGCCTCCGAACCGAAACCACCGCATCCCAGGACTCTTCGCTGCCGACCATCGACTCGATTACGACCGGCACCGACAGGTCACTGTCTACTTTAGAGATGATGACACGGCGCAGCTCCTCCAAAGCGGCACACTCTGCCAGCGTATGCCGCGTGACCGTGACACCGTGACCGCGGTGGTGACACCGGGCGTCCAGCTCCTTGTATATGTGACACCGGTACTTTCCGAAGCAACTGTGCCCCGAAAATACCTGTGTCATCCGAAACGTCAGGTAGCCGTGCCTTCTCCTGAGCCAGTCCGCCAGTACCGGCCGGATCGCCTCGATGGTAGTGAGCGACGGTAGGGCGTGAAAGCCTTTCTCGCCGTTCCACCACCAGGACCTCTCGGAGCTACGACCGACGCTGCTCGAGCTGACGCAGTATCGGCCGTTCGCCCCGGTATCGCGCCTACTTACGCCACCGGAACAGTGACGCGAGGATCTTCGCCACCTGGTCCCAAGGCGGGGATCCAGCCAGTAGGCAGGCCGCCTCATAAGAGATCGTGCGATATTCATGTATGACTCTGATGGCCATCGCTTCCTGCGGTTGTCGCAGTACAGCGATGCTGCCGGCCGTCAGGTCAGAGGCCCACACCGGGGCCCCATACAGGGCCATCGATCGCACGATTCCCATGTAGAGCGGCCTGCAGGCGGCGCTCGGGCCGCCTAGATTGGGAAGCAATGATGAAAGCGCCTCAGCCGCCCTCAACAAGGGCACCAGCCGCCGGAAGTGAGGGCCGAAGTCCCACCGGCTGTCGAGCACCAATCCCAGGTATCTACTTCATGGTAGACTTGACAGCGATCCAACCCCCGCCCGTGTGGCGGGTGGCAGCGCCGGCGCCCGCCGGGAACTGTGAAACACCATGGCCTCCGACTTGTTGAAGGCCACCTCCAGGCCTAGGCGACGTATACGGTCCACCAACTGTGATGCCGCAGCCGTCGCCAGCAACGTTGCTACCCTGTGCGAGCTCCCCCATCGTCATCATAATGTGTTTACCCCCGTTTGAGCTCGCCTCTCAGCACCCAGTCGTAAGTAGTCTATGTTAGGAAAAATCAAAGCATGGCAAAAAGCTTCAATGGTTAAAGGCCGTCTAACCGGACTGGCACTTCTCCACGTCCATAAAAACGTACCCTTTGAAGTAGATGAAGTGATAACACGTTTCGGAAGAAGACGTAAAGGAAAAATTGGTGATTTCGTTATTTAATTAGGTATTTTTAAGTTCAGTACTTATTAATAAAACACCTTCTTTTTCATTGTATCTACTATTATCAAAGTTTAATTAAAACTTCGTATGAGTTGACCACGACTATGCGACCCCCCCCTGGCGCCAAAGCTGGATCCGCCCTTGAGATCATCCTCTGGCGCAGCATCGTTGGTCGTGTTGTTGGGTTAAACATTGCATCACCTCGCTCAACTGCCGTCTTCCTTCCTATTCACTCAGTTTTTTTTAAGTGAATAGGCTTAATCCATCAACGATTGCATCACTGCTTACCATCAGGCGGGATTGCAGTCAAGCACTAGTTTATAACTACTATAAAAAATATATATAAAATGTAATGTATAATTACACAGAGTGGTGCATTAAATTAAACATCGGTTACCTCAACTTATTATTAGTCTACGCATAAAAAAATATATAAGTATATTCATTAGTTTAGTCACAGGAAATTATTTTTCATTTTTCACATTTCCTACATGATGTACATGTTGATAAGGAAGTGCTTACAGATTGATGACCGCCGCATCCAGCGGTACTAAACTTTAATAATAATGGCAAGAAAAAGTAAGTCGATATAGGAACGTGCTGTCACCCGCTGTTCGGAGGTCATTGAATCAATATTTTAAAGGTGTTCTATTCCGTTTGCAATTTTATGCGATTTAGTTTGTTTGAAATTTTCATTTTTTTATTTTTGATGCTAGGTTTTTTTCAATGGTTCCGGATTGTTTCTATGAACCAGCATGATCTGTGTTTTCATTTATTGTCGTATTGTCAGCACCACTCTGTATAAAACAGACAGAAATAATTAATAGTGTAATAGTGTAAAATAATAATAACAATGACAAGTACACAAATAGTGTAATAATAAAGATGTGACGAAATATATGTAGAAAAAGAGCAACCTAAAAAGAAGGACCAATGCCGCAAAAGAGCAGAAGCGGAAAAAACCGAATTGGCATAAAAACAAAAAAAGGTAATAAGATTTCTTGCCACGCAAGAAGTAGGAACGACAACGCCCTGTGAATTCGGGTGTCTTTAAAAGAAAAAAAAAGGGGCATGGGCTATGCGACCCCCACAGTGAGTCTCCGGCAGGTGGCGTTTGGTCCCTCTAGACTGGGAAAAAGCCGCCTCAGGGCAATCCCAGCCCGTTCCTGTTTGGGAGCCAAACACCGGGGGTGCTCCTCAAAGTTCCACCGGCTGTCGAGGACAAGTCCCAGGTACTTAGGACCTGAAACCGATGTGAACCCCTTCTACCGTAATGTGGGAAACCAGCGGTAGCGCGTCCCGAGGACCATGAAAGCACATGGCTTTGGACTTGTGCAGGGCCACCTCGAGTAAAAATTGCCGCATGCTCTCGATGATTGTCGCAATAATGAGTGTCACTGCATCGAACGCTGCCTGGTGCGACCTTCCTTGCACTAGGAACAGCGTGTGTTCAGCGTAAAAAACTACGCTGAAGCCGATAGGGAGTTCAGTGCCTAGCACCCTGTCGTACCCGATGATCCACAGATACGGCCCCAGGACTGATCCCTATGGGACACCCCACGACATCTCTAGCCGGTTCCAGACTCCTTGGTGACTGGGTTAGATGATGGCCCTGTCCGTCAGATAAGCCTCGACCACTCGACAGAGAAACCTGACCTCAATTCTTTTTCTGAAATAAAAGTACGTTATATGTTATAACATCAGCAAAAAATATCACGAACAGAAACTCAATTTTATTTGTTTGTATAAGGGTATAGCATATTACCCTCTGTATTAGCGAAAATGCCAAAATATACAACAAAGTGAATTCCACCAGATTTGTCTTCATTACTAAACGCCCTTAAACGCAGCCTTCAATGGCATTCAAAATTCCCCTTTCAAGCCCAATGATATGTCCTGGGATCTTGTTAAATAAAATTGAGCAAGTTATAAAGCAGTCGTAGGCATATACGTTGATACGGTTCTATGGGTAAATAATAATATGTATGTAAATAAATTCCTTCGAACCGAGTTAAAGAATCAATTTGTAAAGCAGCGAAACATAGACAGGTATATGAGTAGGCATTCGACCTTCGTTGGCGGTCACGTCGAATGTTTTTTAGTTTTTCAAAACTTTTTACATTTGCGGTCGGCACAGGTTTGCGCTTCAGTAAATTGGAATGGACTTAAAAGTCTGTTAATCTATGTTTTGTGTACAGACTATCCTCGATAATGTTTGGACCGTTTTATGAATTTTGTGTATAAATTTTAGCTATCGTTTACGCGTTATATTTAGTTAAATACCTACAGTTATTTAGCTGTATCCGGTTATATTGGAATTTGACCCCAACTACGAGTACCATCATCAACCTTTTTTTTTATTGTCCCACTCCTGGGCACTTGTCTCCTCTCATACAGAGAAGGATTGAGCGTAACTACGAGTATGTTGGGAATAAATTAAGTAGATGGTGCTTACACGTTATACTTCTATAAAAAGACATTAAAGCCATTTATATTAATAGTTAAAGTAGCACTTTAACTTATACTTAATAAGAATATTACTTGTCTGTCATTATTAAGATGGCTGTATACCAGTGCTGGGGCTCTGTCGCCCACAGAGTCACGGCATTATGCTGAGTGATCGGCGTTTTGCGTAATTATGACGCATACTTTCCCCCAACTTGTAATTTTTTTCTCTGCGCCATGTTTGACGCAAATATATATTTTCTTTGTATTTACCTATAAGCAATTGTTGCGAGGTAAATTAATTTTAAGAATCTATATTCATTGTGTCCAATGTGAACATTAGTTGGTAACCCTAATAAAATAAAACTAAGTAAATTATGCGTAAGATTACTAATGATTACTATTCTACTAATGTTCTATGATAAATGCGCTAGTTTGTGAGGTTGGTTTTGGTGTTACTTTTTTATTAGGTATATTTTAGGTTATGCTCGTTTTTCTAAGTCTTGCCTTTAGACGATATATAATTATGACCAGCATGGTAATTGCGTAACATACTGTAGCGGTACCTACAATCGTAACATACAGTAGCGGTACCTACAATCGTAACATACTGTATCGGTACCTACAATCGTAACATACTGTAGCGGTACCTACAATCGTAACATACTGTAACGGTACCTACAATCGTACTGTAGCGGTACCTACAATCGTAACATACTGTAGCGGTACCTACAATCGTAACATACTGTAGCGGTACCTACAATCGTAACATACTGTAGCGGTACCTACAATCGTAACATACTGTAGCGGTACCTACAATCGTAACATACTGTAGCGGTACCTACAATCGTAACATACTGTAGCGGTACCTACAATCGCCACAAAATGAATAACGCGTCATACTGACGTCACAAGAATTCTACATCTCGCAATCAGAGTTTACCGCGCAATTAGCATACATACAACTTGCCAATTTCAACCATTGGGCAAGTGCCCGCCGGACATAACACCCGTCTGGTCGGAGGATCCTCCCTTTTCTATGGAGGATGAGTGAACTTTACTCCCTGTTCCTCATGCCTCCACAATACTATCAGTAGCAATGGGTTTCATTTTGACAGTTCAATAGCGTTCATTGCAAATTTACCTTATTGAGCGAACATATTTTTGGAACATATGTAGCAACTAGACATGACAGAGTTACTTTCGCATTTATACTATTAGTAGGGATGGATAAGCAATATGCTTCAAAGTGATTACAATTGATAGTTATAGTGTTTTACGCAATTAGGGTTGCAGTACCTACTACAATTACTACCACAGTATAGACAATAAGGAACGAATCAACATACGTTTCATTACTAGATACACAATTTTTGATGAGATTAATCATCGAAGAGAAAAAGCTATCTCTTTTTCCGCAAAGATAGTTTTTAATCAGAATCAAGACATATGATACAGATATTCCCAGGGGATCGGAACTTATCCGGATAAAACTACGGGGCATTGTTTATTGTGTAACACACTATTACCTTCAGATGGCATCATTTTGAAACATATTGAAAACATATGCATATCATTTTGAAAATGTGTCTGCTCAACAACCTAAATAAAGCAATGGATATTATTGAGCTGTCAAAATGAAATCCATTGCTACTGAGCGTGTGTTACGTAATTACCCTGCTGTATGGAAGAAGATCTGTATCGTCCTTGTATGATCTAACCCATATTATGTTCGGAGTTTAATAAACGAGGTTTGAGCTTTGAGATATCTTTTTTTCCCTTAAGAAATAATTCACTTACATGATACATTTTTAAAAACTAAATTAAACATTATTTAGGACATAGTTAATAATCTAACCACTCAGTTTTTCTTAAGAATAGTCAAATAGGAAATATCGATTCCAACTACTTTATCTTTTATATGACATGTAAAATGATTTCGATGTTAATTAGAAACTAAACAATTTAATTTATATTTTATTCACCTACAAACTGACAAAGTTATGAGCATTGTACTTGAATTGATGCATTCAGAGTGAAACTGTAACTTAATTTTGAACTAGAAGCAAACGTATTAATTATCCAAGTTCCTCAGGACAAATACATTTGTAATGGTATACGAACGTGGATTTTGTATTTCGCTCGTTTGTAATGTAAATTTACCTTTCCTTAGTTAGTCGGTAGCGTACGGTCGGGCAAAGTGAACTAAATGACCGACCGGAGCTGACGGTCGGCGTGTACCTACTCTGAAGGCTTGTTATTTATTTTAGTTAAAGTATTGAGATTTTTTAAGTTATGTAGTTAAAATGCGATAAAAGCCTTCGATCGTGTACCATATTATGGATCTTGGTACACGATCGAAGACTTTTTTTTTATAGATCTAGAAAAAGCCTTCGATCGTGTACCAAGATCCATAATATGGCAGGCACTTAGAGTAAAGAATGTACCAGAAATGTACATAAGACTGATTGCAGACATGTATAAAGATATCCAAACACATGTGCGAAGTGCAGCTGGGCTATCAGACAGCTTCGATATTGGAGTGGGTGTTCATCAAGGAAGCGCCATGAGCCCTTTGATATTCAACATCGTAATGGATTTCCTTACCGCAAAAATACAAAACCCACTCCGTGGAACCTTTTATATGCCGACAACGTAGCACTAATATCTGATAACTTCCAAGATGTACAAGACAATTTAGAGCAGTGGAGGGAGGCACTTGAGTCAAATGGGTTGCGCATCAGTAGAACTAAGACAGAATACATGTTCTTTAATTTCGATCCGGACAACTCAGAGCACGCGGACGTCAGATTGGATGGCACAGCTCTGCCTAAAGTAAACACCTTTAAGTACTTGGGTTCTGTTATCTCGGCGGATGGATCCATTGAAGCGGATATAGCTCATCGGACAACCTGTGGGTGGAGTAAATGGCGAACTCTTACAGGAGCACTGTGTGATAACAAAATGCCAATTCGAACAAAAGGCAAGGTCTATAAAGCAGCTGTTAGACCGGCTCTCCTCTACGGCAGCGAAGTATGGGCTGCGAAGAAAAGTCACGTACAGAAGCTACACACAGCCGAGATACGAATGCTGCGCTGGGCGGGCGGAGTTACGCTTAGAGACAAGGTGCGCAATGTCTATGTGGGAGGTACCTTTAAGGTTGCACCAATTGCAGATAAAATCACGGAGGCTAGACTGAGATGGTACGGTCATGTAAAGCGAAGGCCGGACGACCATGTCGTGAAGAAGTGCCTTTCCATGGCTACAAAAATGAGAGGGAGGGGAAGGCCCCCAACTACATGGATGACGAATATCCGCAAGGATATGAAGCAGTTGGGGCTTTCAGATGACGACGTATATCAGCGGAATAAGTGGCGCCTCAGAACCAGGAAAGCCGACCCCGCGCAACGGGAAAAGGCGAGGCGAAAGAAAGAGAGAAAGTTAAAATGCGATAAGGAACACACCAAAATTGAACGTAACGAACATGTATGCACACGTTCGTGTTTTATTAAAAAGTTAAATGATTATTTCTGTTTCATCGAGTATCCAACTACCTATCGTAGTCCACTGGTAGAGATTGGCCTCTCCTATAACACTCTGTCCTCCGCCTTCCGCAACCAGTCTATCCCTCCCCCATATATTGGGGGGCATCCCACATTATGCTTGATGATAGGTACAGGGTCTCCATTGTTGAACTAAACGTCTTATCACTACATATTGTAAAACAAAGTCACTTTCTCTTTCCTTATGTCCCTTTGTATGATTAAATCTTTAAAACCACGCAACGCATTTTGATGCGGTTTTTTTAAATAGATAGAGTGATTACAGGGGAAGGTTCATATCTATACTAATATATAAAGCTGAAGAGTTTGTTTGTTTGTTTGTTTGTGCGCGGTAATCTCAGGATCTACTGGTCCGATTTGAAACATTCTTTTTGCGTTGGATAGCCCATTAATCCAGGAAGGCTTTAGGCTATACAACATCACGCTGCGACCAATAGGAGCGGAGCATAATTAATTCCACGCGTACGAAGTCGCTGGCGGCTGCTAGTGTATAATAACATCCGTTAAATTGTGAAGAAATATTATTATTTTTGAGGTTTCTAATGTGATGTCGTAAATAATAGGTATATTTTTTTCGGCGTTTACAGTGAAACGCAGACTAATCCATACGATATTTATCAAAATAATGTACTAAATATTGTACACATTGAAAAGGTTTATAAAAAAGTCGGCGATGGTGTATGTCTACCTCCTATGGATATCCCACAATAACATTTTTATGTCATTCACTTTCATTCACTTTCATTTAACCAATACAGCATTAATCCTTATCTAATTTAATACCTTAAATAAATTGTTGATTTAATATAGATATATATCGCCCTTTACTGCATATGATTTAAATGAATATTTTCGAAGATATTACAGATTTAAAAATTGCGGGGCGTCGCGTTCTGGCGAGACCGGGAGCGGCGGGCCGCTATATATTTTATACTACGTTCACAGTTTTTCTGTAGTGTATTTAGCATCAGCATTGCACCGCGGGCCGGGTCGCTAGTAACATATGTATTAAGGGAATAGTAAAATAAAACAATAATAGAAAAGTTCATCTAGCGCCAAAATAATAGAAGCTACAAAATCAGTAAACGGATGCAGATAGTTAAACATTGCTATGTAAATTTTCTAGAATGTATATCGTAAAAATTCTAGCGTCAGTTAAATAGAGCTAGCACAAGCGCAACGTCCCTCGAAGGAACGTACACCGCAAAGAGTCAATTTTCAAAAACGACGTCGTTAAAAAATAGTGGGGGAGCTGGTAACAGTTTTCAAGGGAACTCATTACCAAACTCCTTGAGGTACTATTTCGGGTGAATGGCGAAAGGACGAAGGCGTAGCGGCGCGGCGAGATAGCGCGTGCTTATGAGCGATATCGCGACAAACGAAGTGCGCTCGGGAGCCCGGGATCTATCGGACGGCCCGGCTCAAGTGAACTCACTACACGACGAGCCTCAGAGCGTTTGTTGACGACTAGATTTATCGGCCGCAGACGGATCTCTTGATTCATTTTTCAGTAATCAATGGAGTCACCTAATCTCATACGGAATTGGCGCGTGTGCAAGATTAGGCAATGATATTTTGTCTCTGCATCACCTTAAGGTAGACTGGTAGAAAATGCCTAAGGCATTAAGTCCGCCATTGTGCAATTTTTTTCATTGTGCATGAAGTTTTAATAAATAAATAAATATTTCATATTGCAATATATACTAGTAGTAGTATTTGAAAATGACTTATTCAATTTTCAAAATACATGGTGGCAAACCTGAAACTATTCAATCTAAAATAAAAAATGCTACTCTGTTTGTTGTTTTAGAAAATTGTAGCACGTACTACGAGCTGTAGTTCGTACGCCTCTGTAGCGCTACGCACTGTAGTGCGTAGCGCTTGCTATTACCGTCTACGAGCCGCTACTTTATTCTACGAATCATTACGATTTGCTACGATTGATTGGCCTAAAGTACTTCATATTTCCGTAGATTATGATAAGGAAGTCATGTGTTGTTCTTACAATCTTACAAAGTTTGTGTTAACTCAATTGTCTGCGGTATTGTGGTAATTAATCCCGTGTTATTATGTAAACTAGGAATAGTTATACGCGCATGTGTTAGATCGGATACAACACGTGTACCAAAAAGTTTATATTGATGTTGCGGTATGCAATGATGGTTGCTGGAAAATGTTTAAGTTCGACCCGTTTTTATTGGATGTTTTTACTCTACTTCGGTGGCCCTAAATTAGACGATTATAATAGATCATAATTAAAATAAAGCTACATGACAAAAAGAAATCCAATGCGCCCTTTTCAAAAGCGCTTACCCTTCTTTAATCAGGATACATCAAGGCTGGGCTGCAAAATGAATCAA
Organism: Sesamia nonagrioides; assembly: GCA_017933935.1. Taxonomy (NCBI): domain Eukaryota; kingdom Metazoa; phylum Arthropoda; class Insecta; order Lepidoptera; family Noctuidae; genus Sesamia; species Sesamia nonagrioides. The sequence continues at coordinate 53,697 of JADWQK010002550.1, read as the reverse complement.
CTAGTGAATAAGTAGCGAAAGCAGAGCGACAAGCGGTTCTGCCCAACGTTTACCGAATGTTCATTTCGATGTCGGCACGTTATGGGTTTCACCACGGTCACTGTGGCATTGTGACGAGATGAGCAGAAGACATGCCAAGAAGTTCCTTTGTTAGAACGAAAGAAAATAAATTTATCTGACCTAGTTTAAAGCACTCAATAGGTACAAGGAGAAAAATGTAATTTATGGCGGGTGAATTTTGGTTTTGTTTTGAGATTCCTATCTTCATTCAATCAGTCCAGTAAAATAGTAAATTAGCTGTGACAGACGTGTTCTGTTTTGTCCTTTTGAGGCACGGAATCCTTCAAGTAACTTAGGAGTATTATTATTGTTTTTATATTTTATAGTCTTACAGATCTTTTAGAACGTTATGCCGTGAAAATGATCCTTTTTTGGTGTCTACAGATTTATTTTAATAACTAGCTTTCCGCCCGCGGCTTCGCCCGCGTGTATTTCGGTTATATCGCGCTTTTTAGATTTCCCTCGGGAACATCAAATTTTTCCGGGATAAAAGGTAGCCTATGTCCTTTCTCAGGGTCTAAAGATTGTCTGTGCCAAATTTCATCAAAATCGGTTCAGCAATTTTGGCGTGAAAGCCGGAGAGACAGACAGAGATACTTTCGCATTTATAATATTAGTATGGATATGGATTTGTGAACAGGGATCAACATTTTCTCTAAAATAAGGTAAGCTTCCAAAGAACTTCCTGCCCTATCTCAAAATAAGGTAAGCTCCCAAAGAACTTCCTACCCTATCTCAAAATAAGGTAAGCTTCTAAAGAACTTCCTGCCCTATCTCAAAATAAGGTAATTTCCCAAAGAACTTTCTGCCCTATCTCAAAAATCAACTTAGTAACCAGCTTCCCGCCGCTGTTTTGCACAATTTTTACGACTTCAAAATATCGAGATTTAATATGAATATATTAGATACACATATCAAGTGTCATAGTAACATAACATTAATAACGCAACATAACACATAAACAATAAGTGGTTAATGTGGGTCAGACATGTAAAAAAGTGGTGGTCAGCTGCAACCGTTAGGCCGGAAGGTGAACCCAAGATAGTAGGAAAAAAGATAGGTATTAGGTAGAAAAAAAATCTAAATTATGGTAACAACTGCATAGAAATATAACGTTTGAGTAGTGAGATTTCTACAGAATACAATGAGTGAGAGTGAGTGACGATTATTGTTATGGGATATTGAAATTGATTGAAATTGCATTGAAATTCTCCTTTAGATGGCTAACATAACAAAAACGTGTGACAAATTTCAAAAGATTGACAATTTTAACAATACATCTCTCTGGACTTGTTATTTCTTTGTACTTTCGAAGATTTAATATAAGTATATTTTAAGGCTATTATTCTATTAATTGGGATCGTCAAAACAGGCGATAGATAAAACCTACACAAGCCCAGTTTCGCGGGCGTATATTGTTATTTGAGTTGAGATACACTCTGTTGGGTTCTAAATGCTCGGTTCAACACCAAAAGTTGAAAATCCAGTGCGCGACAAAATGCCGCGGCGATATCTTTACGCCCGTGTTAACGTGGGCTGAAAGATAACAGGAATATAAATACACAACGACGTAATAACAACGATACTTTAGTTCGGCACGATCAGGAGGGCTACAATCGGCTTACATCCATACTAATATTATAAATGCGAAAGTATCTCTGTCTGTCTGTCTGTCCGGCTTTCACGCCAAAACTACTGAACCGATTGTAATGAAATTTGGTACACAGATAGTCTAGAGCCTGAGAAAGGACATAGGCTATATAAGATCTCGCTATGACTAACAGAAGCACAGCAATAACAAAAAATGTTGCGAAAACGCTTATATTATATCAACTCGGCTCTAATTTACGGGAACCACCGCGCGCTGTAAACTCGAGTCCACGCGAACGGAGTCGCGGGCAACTGCTAGTAGCTCTATATGTCAAATTCTATTGTATTACGGAATCTATTTTTTTTAACTTTACAGTAATACTGTTTTCTAGGGCAGCGTTTTCCAAACTTTGTTCTACTGTGACCCGGTAAATTTCATACTCTTCCTTTGTGACCCACTTAAGTTTTCGGACCGAACTGAAATCGGTATTAGGTAAAATGAAACACAAATATTGCTAATAGGTATCTATTACAATAATCAATGATAAGTATGAAGCTGTTTATTTTTGACCAAGGCATCCAAGTCCGCCGATAACGATGACAGTTTTATCCTGAGGTTTGGTTCGACTTCAAGTTAGTTTCTATATTTATTTTTGAGGTAAACTAGCGTTGAAAACCCTGCTTTACATTTATGGGATGTGAAGAAAGGCATTAAAAATTGTATTGCTTGATTAGCTAAAATAGGGTATTCCCGACGACAAGATAACCAAAAATCTATCAATCTATTAATGGTTTTCGCTCGAATATGTCATTTAGTGCTGTAATTCAAGATAGTTCAATTAAGAGGGCGTATAAAGCTAGAAAAAAATCGGATTTCACCCGCGCGCTTCACACGCCCCGCACTCGTCCAACGCATCGAAAACGTTACCCACGCCATGTTTTGATTTACGAGTACACAGTAAACGCAAAAAGGTCAGATAAAAATTGGCAAAGTGCGAGTCGGATTATCCGTCTGTACTTTGAACTAAACAACAAACAAAATATTTTTTAAATTATAACGAAAAGGTATGTAATGTAATCATACTGTTAATTTTATTTTTTCGGTAAGACTTGGCTAAGCGCAACTCAAAGCATTCATTAAAATAGTATTTTTTGCTAGTCTTCTATAGTTATGATAAAATTATAGATGACATTAAAAAATATTCAAGATGGAGGGTACCTATAGATTTTAGAAAATATGTATTAAGGATGTATCCAAGGTATGAAAATCAAAAAAATATTTAGTCCCTCTTATAGATAATAAAGAAAATTAAGACCCTTATTTTTTATTTTGTCGATATTACCAAAAACTACTGAGATATAGCGTATTAAAGTTACAGAGTGGGGGCTAATTACGTGGTAAAAAATTTACCACGGCGTGATGACATGCGACATTTCAAATCAATATGTCTTCCTAAGTATTAGAATGAAAGAAAAAATAAAAAACACGTGTTCAATATTTTATATAAATCTATCTGATGGACATTAAATTATTTTTTAGGATACAAGATACAACCCAATGGCCGAGGTTTTTAGGGTGCTGATTACGAACATAACATACAATTTGAAATCCGAAATAGCGGATATAAATTTTTAATAAAATATGTCATGGTTTTATTCAAAAAGTCATGGCGTAAGAAGTCGCAGACAGCAGTTAGTGACAAATAAAGCGAAAGGGAAGTAATGGTATAATTAAAAGTTTTACTATTTAGTTGTTATTTTGAACAATTAATTTTGACAGCCTCCGTGGCGTAGCGGTAGCGGACGCGGCCGCTGTGCAAGGTCGCGCGGGTTCGATCCCGCACAGTGCAAGTATTTATATGCATGAATATGAATATTTGCACTGGTCTGGTCATGCCTCGGAAAGCACGTTAAGCCGTTAGTCCCGGTTGCCATACGAACATCTAGTGGCAGTTACGGGTTGTTGGAGCCCTCAAAAGTCCAACAATTCGTCTAACTGCAATGCTTTGATGTCGCCTTCGGGTTGTGGAGGTCAGACGGCAGTTGCTTCACGGAAAATGTCAAAGTTTAGCCATATCAGCAGTTGGACTGGTAAAGTGGACCCCAGACTCCAAAGCTGAAAAAGGCTTCGGATGCGACTGGGATTAACGCTGGGATGATGATGATGATGACTATTTAGTTGTTATTAATTTGTTTCTGTTTTTTTTTTTTACTAGAAATCCTGTTATTTGCTTGATGGATGAGGTGAAGAATGTGTATGTACCTACTTCAAACATAAAAAAATCACCATGGCAATTTAGTAGTAGACTGTGGTGCGTAAATAAAACGAAAAATTAATAATCATTTATTTTTATACTGTAAAATATTTGTTTTTTATAAATTAAGTATAAACCAGCGCTTGACCGCAATCCTGCCTGATGGTAAGCAGTGGTGCGATCGTTGATGGTAAAGCGCGCTAGTTACTTTCAATATTTATTACACGTTCGTTATTTTTTACTTTTTTATGATTTATTGTTATTTATTGATCTATATACACATACGTGTTCTTTTGCTGCTCTACCTTTATTTTGTGCACGACTACAGATACAACATTATTTGATTTTTACTTCTAAAAATAAAACTTCTACGAACTGTCTTCCGATTATAGCTGCTGCTCCAGATAGTGCCGCATAATTAATATTGTAAGACCGCTTAGACCAGCAACCATCAGCAATTACATCGATTACCGCTATGCCATCTTTTACCTTGCCTTCTTCCACTGCAGCCGCGGCTATGATAGTTTCGTTAGCCGTTTTCCCCATTCTTCAGAAATTTGATTATGATGTTTATTAAACATTCATTGCTACAGCAATGAATGTTTAATAAACATCACACACAGTCCTCACAGTCCTTGAAATTGTTCCAAACCAATGCCAGCGTTTGTGATACCAGAAACTGCTGCTGTATTAATATCTAAGTTGAAGGTTTTGTGTTTATAATAAAAGTAAGTAGCTTTATATATATAACAAAAAAGTTTCAATTTAGAATATAAACCAACTTTTGTTTCTCCAGTGATTTTAACGTTGGATAGGTAACAGCCAAATTAAGGAGCATGATTTGAAATAATTTTAAGTCTTTCAAAGAAATACACTTTGTTTATTACGAGTCGTTCACTAACGTCATATATATTTTCCGCTGTTTTTTCATTAGTTTTCTTTTTCTTCGTACCTAACTTTGCCCGATTATACACTCGTGGTTCAATATGTCTGAAATTAAACGAAAATTGTCATAATTATGTATGGATTAGGTTTTACAGTTTATCATTGTGTGTGACTTTTACTGTGGAATCAAATGTTTGTTATATCATAATGGTACTAAAATCAGAAAAAACTAGGTATGAACTAAGCTTTCCACAGATCTAGATGTACTGGTGTTATGTATAATGTAACTATGACTGATGTAAGTCTTTACTTAGTTTGCTTGGGTAACATTCTTTTCCTTAAGGTGCTTTTGAGAAATGGCATATTTACAGATAACTTACCAACTATATTTATAATATTTTACCCATAACAAAAAATATTAAAATAGCATAATTACGTACCATTTTGGTTCAAAAGTTCATCACAATTCGGATCAAGTTCGTTCAAAGGCGTAAAGGTAGATCTGTTAAAAAATGAAATGAAAAACAAACCTTATAAAGATCGTATTTTGAAGAACTAACATATAAAACTGGTATGTATTCACATTTTATATGATAACTACAGTTTCCGACTTATTATAAGCCCGTTTTGATAAGGAATAAGTGTAAAAATCTATTTTTATATTCCGCTAAGATTTTCGTAACAAGTAGCCAGATGATATATGCCTTGAACTTTATAACTTTTAAGATAAAGCACATTTTGCATTTTTACCTATGAAAGTGAGATTATTATAACTCGATAGTTTTTTAAATTGGGAATTTTAATGGAGATGTTTCCGAAATGTATGGAGCCTGGGTCAGCACATTGTACACTTAATGCTAGGTATAGTTAACTGTTATTAATCTTAATTTCCTATATTTTGGCTTAGTTTTTATACAGATTCAATTTAACTCGGTCAAAGAGTGCAACACTACTACTAATAAATATGGTGATCAGCAATAAGCGAAATAAGATTTCGACAGTGACATTTGATTGACTTGTCGTGTATCTAAGACTATCGTATTTATATTATCTACCATATGACTGCGAAAAAAACAAAATATGAATTCCGAACACACGGCCCATTAAATAAACACAATAAACTCAAATCAACACTCGACACGAACACAACGGGAAAATAGAACTGTCAAAGTCGCCTGCAATCAAACGTCATAAAAAAGTGTCATGGCTACCTTAATATAGGGGTTATCTCACTAAAAACGTTTCTAATAATTAATTTCATATACTTGTAAGTATTTTTATTCAAATTAATTTAGTAGTATTTTTATGAAAATCTTCTACTTTTTTCCTTTTTATCTATATAGCGTACTATGGCTCCGTTTATGTCTATTCGTTCATATTTATACATCAAAAATAATTCGAATTCATACAAATACTTAGTATAAAATATATTTTTTTGTAGTTGAGCACCTATAAACCAAACAAACCGCAAAGTAAACTCCCCTCAACAAGCGAATGGTCAGGGTATCGATTTATTTTGCATATACTATTTGGCCACCATTACTCCAGTGCGTATTAAAACCTACACATACATTATAAATTAAAATTAATAAACAAACCTTTGACAATTAGCCATGAGTTGACGTTTTAATTCCTTATTTTCTCTTTAGAGCGGTTTTTTGATTTTTTTTGTTTGCCATAATTTCGTCAAAGTATTTTCACGGGTACGGAGCACAGAAGCATAGTCCTCTCGTCTCAACGGAGCGATCGCAACTGATCAATGAAACAAAACATGCTTGTAACGCATGTACCAGGCGAAACAGAACGAGAGTGTTCTGCGCGGAATAAGAACGTAGTAAGCGGCAAACCAGTTTTTTATAATTACTCGTAAAATATACAATATTTTATGAAATCCCTAATACAGTCCCTCGGTAATATAATTTTATATTGTGCATTAAAATATTGACTCAATAATAGGCATAATTTTGAAAATAAATTGAATTTAGTTGAAAACTAGATGCAACTTTGTGATTTTTTTCTATCGAGTAAATATTATAATTTCATGTTTTCACTCAGACCAGTCTCTCTCAAATATAATGTAATATCTATATTTGAAAAACCAAATAATTTGTAGCTTATTATGGACTGTAAAAATCAAATCTAAAATCAACAATTTACCTTTATACCCCCTCTTAACGATTCGACATTTGAATCTGTTAAATGAGTTTCAGAGTCTAATGTGAATGGGTTTCTTATCCATGCTTTGCTACTGTTAATTAGACTAAAATATTCTTTGAGATTGGTCTCCAGTCTTAATGAATGTTCTTTGATTGTAACTGAAGTATCATATGGCAAGAAACTCATGTTATACTGTTTTTATACTTCAGTTAACTTAGCAAACGCTATGTAGTACCCTGTTTTGACACACGATGTGTCTACAGGCTAAGTTATAGCAGCTTCCATTTTGTCATGTACTTTAAAAAGGGTTATATTGTTGCATTGTAACGATTATTTAGATGAACGATACGAAATCGGTCCTTCTATTCATATCTCATCTTATCTCATCTCTAGCCGTAGAAGAATTTTCTTCCAAGAAGGCTGCAACTGCTGTTTTCAATTCAATAAGCCTTTTTAAAATATTCTTTCTTCAGAGCCATCGCACCTCACAGTGTAAAAGAAGATGTTCGTGATCACGAACATCTCATACGAGCGGCCCATTTCTTGGTACTGAGCGGAAAATATTCTTAAATTCAGTGGACGAGATTTTATACAGTTTATGAATTTGACACACTCTTGCATCGTTGCAGTTAAAGGCAAAGGCATTTCTTTGACTGCCAACGTCTCTCTGTGAATGCTACAATGCGTCCATACACATTCTACTGCTACAGCTTTACCCTTGGAAAGACCCAGTACGAATGCTTGGCATTGTGCGTGCTCCATCGCTACTCAACCCTACACACTTATTCCATTCAATGTGAATTTTGATCATACAATCATTAATTGACTTAAATATGTTTTGTGCTGTAGTTCTTATTGGCAAAGGTTTACAAAACAAAAAAATCTTCGTGAAGAGTATTTTCAATACTATATCTCACAAAACATATCAGATTGGTATAATCTGATATGTCTGTACTTTCATCAACTTCCAAGGAAAAATAATGGCATGATTTAAGATGACTTGCAATAGTTCTTCAGTATCATCTGCTATATCGACAATTTATATTTAAAGAAACAAGCCTATATATATATATAGAAAAAAAGAGGTAAACTTAGTACCTAAATCGTGGATTGTGGATATATATATCCACAATTCTATACTTCTACGTTATACTACCTAACTGATTTAGGAACTAAGTTAACCTCCTTTTTTTTTTCAAATAATCGCAGTGCTACTATTTTGAGTTGCCAGTAATATTATCTTCTCACCTATTACGTCTGGATGGCCAGGCTGGGTATGGGTAATTGAAAAATTTCAGCACAAGATACCAGCATAATATTTAAAAAAAAAAAATTCATTTTTTACTTGCTGGAATTTAACAATCTCACAAATCTCATTCATTTATTAACTCTCTTGAGTTTTCTTTGTACTCAGGATGTTTCAGTTCCAAATGCCGCATCAAATTTGAAGGTTTCATAGACTCGTTTCCAAGGTTTGTATTAGTAGTTTGCTATCGCTGCATTCTATAAAGCCGAATTCAGCACAATCTTAAAAATATTTTCGACTCCAAGAGTCCTTTTTCTTTTTTTCAACACTTATCTGTGCATCGTGCGACCGTCTTTTGGATTCACTATTAGAACTTGTAGTTGGCGGTACATCACTCAACTGTTGATCTGAGCTGTTATAAGAACTGCTACATTGTTTTAACCACTTATCCATTGTCAGTTGTTGTAGTGTTTACATTACAATAAATAACCATTTTCTAAGTAATGCACACCATTTGTAGGAAGGGCTGCAAACAAAAGCTAGCTACAACGTATGCACATAAGTACACCCCCCAACCCTCGCGTGCGTCATTACTTACTGTATAGTAACTAATGACGCATTGTAGGTATCTACAATCCGCATGTCAAGCGATCATTATTTAATATGGTTTGGGTCCTTTCTGTACAACTGCGTCCGATTAATTTTCCGTAGAGAAGGCCTATCGGACCCTTACTAAACTTCAACTATATGCGGACGACCTCTGTTACTTATCACTTTTGGTGACTGTACCAACCAGAAACAGTAAAGAAGTATTAGGTATTCTTCTGTCCCCTAGAACAGCGTTTCCCATCAGGTAGATCCCGGCAGCGCCGTAAAAAATACCGTGGCGCAGTATTACGGAAGCTTTGGTGCGACTTTAGATAAATACTTGGCGATATTATTTTTGACTAACGAGATAATTGTGGTTTGAGACCATTGTGTTTAACTACGTCCAATTAGATAAGTAAACTGATTGTTTTCTATAACTTAAATAAAATTTTATCCAAAAACATACCTGCATCTTCTTCAGCATATAGAGGTTCACTGCTGGACAAAAGCCTCCCCCAAGGCTTTCCACGATGACCGATCTTGTGCTGCCCGCATCCGTCGGCTTCCCGCGAGCTTCACCAGGTCATCGGTGCACCTTTTGTTGGGTTCGTCCCTATGCTGCGTCTTCCGGTACGTGGCCGCCACTTCGGAACCATATTGCCCCTTCGGCCATCGGTTCTACGAGCAATGTGCCCCGACCACTGCCACTTAATTTTAGTGACTCGAAGAGCTGTTTTGGTGACTCTTCCACGGATCTCCTCATTTCTGATTCGATCGTGCAGAGAAACTCCGAGCACAGCTCTTTCCATCGCCCTTTGTGTTTCGCCGTTTTAGTCCCCTAAGTTATCACTGGCAACACACGAAGTCGTAGACTTTAGTCTTCAGACACTGTGGTATCTTGGGCGACGAGAAGATGTAGCGTAGCTTTCCGAACGCTGCCCAGCCGAGCTGGATTCGACGAGATACCTCTTTCTTTCGTGCATCAGTACTTAATAAGTTTCAATCTGGTTAATTATGTCCTTTCATTATCACCATCAACCTTTTTATCGCCCCACTCATGGGCACAGGTCTCTCTTCATACAGAAGAATTAAGCGTAATCACCACGCTTGCTCAATGCGGGTTGGCGATTTCAGACTTGAAGTCCAGGTTTCCCCAAGATGTTTTCCTTCACCTTATAAGCAGTCATTGATGTCCAAGATAAACTTAGAAAGTACATATAACTTATAAAAGTTACATTGGTACTTGCCTGATATGGAATCGAACCGGTACACTCATGCTTGAGAGGTTGGTGTTTTAACCACTAGGCCACCTACTATGTATAGTATGTCCTTTGATGCCCGTGAATATAGTTTTAGAACAGTTGCGCGCACAGATTACTATAGGCAGTCGGCGTGCGAGTCGAATATTTATCATTTTATAAACATATAAAAAATACGCAATAGACAGTAAAGTTCCGTATGTATGGAACTGAGTATTGCGCAATTATTTTATCTCTTAATGTGTTATGTATAATATGCACCTTCTGACGTCATGGCGTCAACAGCTGTCGCTGGAAACCAGCACTGGGTCTCTGTCATTGATAGGCTCGTATGGCGAGTGATGCTCGTTATCTGTAGATAATATAACGTATATTTTTCCACACTGGTTTTTTATTTCTTTACTTCATGTTTATCTTAAAAGAGTAAACATATTTTCTCGTCTTTTTTTCACATTTTATTTTCATCTTTTGAATATGAAATAAGTTGTATAATGTATATGTGGTGTTTGTATGGGAAAGATAAAAAAATATTCACATATTATATAGTATTTAGATCACACGGCAGATAAAATATGCACATAATACATATAATGGAATCAGTCTTTGAACACTTGGTGGATACAATGGTTGGAACGCTGGTGATAGCGCCAAACAAGTAGCTGAATTGTGGGGAGAGTCCATTTAGATTATTATCGACACGCTAAGAGGAAGAAATGAAAAGAGCCAAAAAATTTAATAAATTGTAATAACAATCCTCAAGGGGTTTTTGGCGGGTAGCTAAGATGAGTGCCACGCTATTTTTTCATTGGACTTTTAAATTATTTGTAGTGTCGTTTACTAAATAAAAACGCGTGATCTATGTAATAAAAAGTGCATTCAGTGAATAATTCATAAAGAACAGTGAAATATTGTAGCATAGTGGCCACATCATGGCTTTGTACCAAATCTTGCTCCTAGTGTTCGGTTCGCGCGGTCCTCTTTTTCGACATGAATAATTGATTACGTGACATTAGCTAAATGCACAAACCGTGCGAAGCCATAAGAGAAAGAAAGTAGAAGTTTTGATGATTTTCATTTTACTTGAAATTGGCACAAAGTCATAACTAGTGCCACACAACAAAAAAAAAACAATCCTCAAGTTCTAAATGATGAGGTTTACCACCAAAACAACGTATACAGTTTAATTTGAAAGAAAAGGGATATTCAAAATAGCAACCGTTGGTTTGCGGTCTCGAGAAAATAGAGCCAGAAACAAATTGCAGCTCGACTAAGATAAAAAGGGCCCGTCATTTTGCTAAACGACGCACAGCCCGAGCCACTGCAAATAACACTGAATTTACTTCGATACTATACACTTACAGCAGTATATTCACAGTTAATTAATTAGACTACTCTATGAGCTTATGTTTTAGTGAACATATCACTATGTATACTAAAACATAGACTGAAGTATAAATATTTGTATTAGTTAATTGTCTAAATTTGATATGAACAACTGTTTAGATCTTAGATTTTTTCTGGAAATTTTTGTGACCCCGGGGTCCTGGAATTTTGGAAGGCGGCCCTACTAGGAGCCGAGGGCAACATAGACTGAAGTATAAATATTTGTATTAGTTAATTGTCTAAATTTGATATGAACAACTGTTTAGATCTTAGATTTTTTCTGGAAATTTTTGTGACCCCGGGGTCCTGGAATTTTGGAAGGCGGCCCTACTAGGAGCCGAGGGCAACTGGAGGAGCCCCGTTTGACATTTTTAAAACAATGCGGTACCATCTGAAGATTATCTATGTTCGCACTATTATATAATATTTATTAAATATTCCACACCAACGACATCTTTACAATGATAATAATAAAAAGCAATCACAAGTTTCGGGACTAATGTTAACTAGTCTAGATGTTAACTATTAAGATAAATATTACGCGTGTTGTTGCTTTAGAAATCATTTTGAATTGTAATGTGAAGTCTTACGTAGGTGACTCATAGACGATTACTTATAAATATTGCACAATATTTTTGACGATCTGGGACATTGAAGAGTTCAAATAGTATTCTTCAATGTTAACCTGAACTGTTCAATGTAATTGTACTTTTTTTTGTTGCAATAATCGCTGGATCCCAACAAACATTAGGGAAGTTTTAGTCAAGCGAAAACATTACGTTACATTATACTTTTAATGTCTTTGCATTATACATATCTATGTCGCCGCGACGCTTATGATCTGTCAATGTTGTAGCGTCAATAATACAATATTATTTGTTTGAGTGCAAAGTGTGATTCAATATTATCCCACAATGTTTTTGTAAAGGTGATCTGCCTTACAACGAATTCACATAATTATCTCATTTAATACGTCATGTTCAACTTTTAAATTTTCTCTTCATCATGAGAGTAGATGCCGCGTGCCCTAATAAAACTGCGTATTACTATTAGTAATACTACACAGACTAACCTAACTATTACTGCCGTCATAAGGAAAAAAGACGCATCTAAAATTTTTTTTCCAAATTGAGTTACATGCATATTCTAAATCAGTAAAATAAAAACTTTTTTACAAAAAAACAACCGACTTCTAAAAACCACTACAAAGTGAAAAATAACCAATTTCGGAAGTCGGTGTCTTTGGTTTTTGTATAGGTATTAGTTTTTGACACCGACTTCCGAAATTAGTTATTTTTCACTTTGTAGTGGTTTTTAGAAGTCGGTTGTTTTTTTGTAAAAAAGTTTTTATTTTACACTTTTTAGTTGTGAAAAGTAGGTACTATGTATTCAGTTTCATCCGGTCAGACTGGAAGCTGACGCAAATATAGTTGGGAAATGACGTTATTTTGTTTACTTTAATTTTTACCCGTAATTTTGAAGAATTCTCTCGACTGCCTATGGTCTTAATCATCAGATTTAGGTACTGCAGACCATTATTTTAACTCAATGGGTGCAAAGTTCTCATCAATATAAATGAATTAAAACCAAACACAAAGTAGCTACTGCAAACCGTTGAGGAGTTCCCGGAACTGGCCTTTGTCTTCATCATCAGAGCTCTTATGACAGTCACAACCCATCTAGGTGTAAAGTTCTTATCAATACAAATTAATCAAGCCCAAACACAAGGTAGCTGCTGTGAATTATTGAGGAGTTCCTTCGACTGTCTTCCGGCTCCATCATCAGATCTACTCCAGACCTTTATCAAATTGTAGTGCTTTAAATACTTAATGAAAATACTAAGAAATGTACTAATCGCCCCTACGAATTTTGAAAGTTCCCCTTGATTTCTCTGGTCTTCCATCATCAGACCCTGATGTCCTTAGCATGGGACCACCTTGAGAATGTCTTCTTTCCAACAAAAAAAGAATTATCAAAATCGGTTCATAAACGACGAAGATATGCGCGAACAAACATAAAAAAAAAGCATATATACGGTCGAATTGAGTAACCTCCTCCTTTTTGAAGTCGGTTAAAAATGCCATAAACCAATATTTTTATATTTCGCATTAAAAAAAATGTTAGATGCGTCTTTTTCCTTATGACGGCAGATTAGCTTGTTAGCGAAGTTGATAGTTTTTTTTTTTGTTAAATTTTCCTACCTGTCTCATTGTTAAGAAAAGGCCTCTTTTTCTAGAGGTATATCAATCCAACCCCAACGGTACACGTTTTTAAGCTGGAATCGGATTGGGAGGTGCTGTGAACCGCATGCACAGTGACCAATGAGCCCGTCTTAGGGCAGATAGAGCCACTGAGGCCAGCCCAGGAAGAGGTGGTAACACGAGCCAGATTTATATTGATAGTAGTAGTGTGAAATCACCTAACTATCTCGAACCATCTCTAACATGGTGATGCCGGATAATCTTGGATTGATAACCGGTAGAAATTCGGGTTTTTGACTTCGGTTCTTAACCCTAGAAAGATAACGTTATTTTTTTGTACTGAAAACATAAACATGCGCCTCAGAGGCGCACCGTTTTAATAACCGTTTTTATGAATGTCAATTATTTTTGTTTCATTTATTTCTGTGAATTGCTGAATTATTAGCCAAGTAAATAAAATACATACATATTCTCATTATTTTTTATTTAAAATATTAAAATTTGTAGGATTTTATAAAACCTTAACAAAAATGAACAAAAATTAGAAGTCTTCTGTACTTAGATAGAAATTTTAAAAAACAAGCAACTTTTATAGTGTTTTCTTATTACCTAATTAATTATAATATAATCAGTCTTAAATTTTAAAAAGTATTTGAAAAATCAACGCAATAATTGTTGCAAACAATTTTTTTATGTTCTCCACACAATGTCTTTTTACATTTTATGCATGTTATTTTGAATAATTCTTTCCTTTATTGTAGTACATAAGCGACAGTACCGTCGAATTTCAGTAAGTGGTTCCTCATCAGGTTCTTCAGACAGTTTTCTGTTACTTTGCGGAGAAATATTCAATACTTACTCTCAAGCGTCTTGATAAAGTAGGAATTTCCAACCTAGTTTTCAAACACGGTGAAAAATATTTCGACACATGCAACTAGGCTCAATTTGAATGAACTATATTGATTGCAGACTTTTTTTTTGTATTTTGTCTTTTAGCAGTAGACCAAACTTAAACTATGGTACATACCGATCAGCAGCAGCCGTCTCTTGGAAGTGTTGACCAACGACTGAATTGGCTAGGATACACAAGTTTGTACACGCGTCGGTAACAAAATTGCGGCGAAATATGTATTTTGCTATCTTTCTAGGGATAAAAAAGTTCTTCTTTCAGTTCAGGATCTAGTTTGGTTCTGGTTAAAAAGTACCAGTTCCGAATAAAGGTGCCTTGATACATATAGGTTTCGTATCATCCGATTTACAAGTTCTCTAAGAAAGAAGGGATATGTTTGACGCGTGACACGAGAGCAGCGGTGGCCCTGTGGTGTCGGCAGTCACTTACAAGTTGTAGGTCGTAGGTTCGAACGATGGGGTTCGCATTACTTTATGTAAATTATGTCATCACCACTGCTCTCAAAACAGTAAAGGAAACATAGAGATCCTAGAACCAACAACTTCGAAGACAAGTGACATCTACCAACCCGCACTGGGCCAGCGTGGTAGATTATGGCCCACTCCCTCTCACTGCGAGGAGGCCTGTATTCCAACAGTGGGAACTATGTATGTTGGACGCGCGGCTGGCTTTAATTTCAGTTCACATTCAAATTATTGGGGTGGAAGTCTGCTGTGCAGTGTCAGCATATATTGTCAGTAATTAATAATTAAATAAGCAACAAATGATCTGAATGATGTACAAAAGCTCCTTTTTCCTCTTCCTCCGCAATGGGGGAGCACATTGCCCTCGCAAAATCTCAAATCTCCCACTCGCCGGTGACTGCCTGTAGTTAGACTGTAGGCTAAATATTATGTGTGAGTGCAGCTAGTCACAAACCACACCTCTTATTTCGTCCGAATAGAGAGAATATGCATTTGTGTGAGTACCTCACGTACAGATTCGCCTAGAAGGACCTGTAAAGATTCCAATATAAGTACCGGTTCCGGTCCTATTAACCGGAACCACTAAATACCGATATTTACTTTACCGATGTTTTAGAAATTTTTCAATCCCTGCTTCTACTATGTATGCCTGCCTTTATTCTGCATAGTATGATAATACACTGGCATTCGTGAGATTGATAGTTTGTTCCAGTTCTACTTAGAATCCTACGTTAGATCCTCACCTTGGCAAGCAGATCCCATGCATTTCAGGCAAATTTTCACTTAACAAGTGCGAGTCGGACTTCACACGAATGGTACTGTACGAGCCATACAATATTTAACATGCAATTTTTTTTAAAAAAAGAACACGTTTCTTACCGTGAACGTACCCAGGGGAAGGGGAGGCCAGCAGCCCCCCCGGAAATCTCGCCGAACATGTATGAACTCCCTTAATTACTAATCAAAGTATAAACGGGGACTGATACATGATCATTTGCGTCTAATTGCCCTACGCCCTACACTATAAATACCTTATGTTTCACGTAGATGTACTTGTGTACTTTGTAAAACAAAATAGCCGAGCACATCGACATGTAGTGCACAGGGGTGATTCGATCCTAAAAATAGCCGAGCACATCTACATGAAGTGCACAGGGATGATTCGATCCTAAAAATAGCCGAGCACATCTACATGTAGTGCACAGGGGTGATTCGATCCTAAAAATAGCCGAGCACATCTACATGAAGTGCACAGGGATGATTCGATCCTAAAAATAGCCCAGCACATTTACATGTAGTGCACAGGGGTGATTCGATCCTAAAATAGCCGAGCACATCTACATGAAGTGCACAGGGATGATTCCATTCTAAAAATAGCCGAGCACATCTACATGAAGTGCACAGGGATGATTCCATTCTAAAAATAGCCGAGCACATCTACATGAAATGCACAGGGATGATTCCATTCTAAAAATAGCCGAGCACATCTATATGTAGTGCACAGGGGTGATTCGATCCTAAAAATAGCCGAGCACATCTACATGAAGTGCACAGGGATGATTCGATCCTAAAAATAGCCGAGCACATCTACATGTAGTGCACAGGGGTGATTCGATCCTAAAAATAGCCGAGCACATCTACATGAAGTGCACAGGGATGATTCGATCCTAAAAATAGCCCAGCACATCTACATGTAGTGCACAGGGGTGATTCGATCCTAAAAATAGCCGAGCACATCTACATGAAGTGCACAGGGACGATTCGATCCTAAAAATAGCCGAGCACATCTACATGTAGTGCACAGGGGTGATTCGATCCTAAAAATAGCCGAGCACATCTACATGAAGTGCACAGGGGTGATTTGATCCTAAAAATAGCCGAGCACATCTACATGAAGTGCACAGGGATGATTCGATCCTAAAAATAGCCGAGCATATCTACGTGAAGTGCACAGGGATGATTCGATCCTAAAAATAGCCGAGCACATCTACATGAAGTGCACAGGGATGATTCGATCCTAAAAATCTGACTTGCCAGCCCACGCCTCCCCCCTGGTCCTGACTTGACCCAAGGCCAAAAGCTGGGCACGCCCTTGTTTCTTAAATACCGTAACAACAAATAATAAAAAGAGAAAAGTAGCTTTATTTGTCACAGAAAAACGGACATACATAAATATAGTTAAACGGGCGCATAAAAGAAATAGTCGACAACTGCAGTCATGAGTGTGAAATGAATGGGTACATATCGTTTTACATAGTATTTCGAACAATCAAATACGTACAGTAGATAAGTAAAATGGCAATGTTTAAAACTATTAAAACATTTTCCAATTATTCCGGTTTTTGCAATATCAGAATTATCGAATTACCTTGACAGTCGAGAATTTATACTTTTGATATTTCATTTCGATGTCACTTTAGAACATAAATAATGGCCGTACGCGACTTCGTTCGCGTGTAGTTAGTTATTATGCCCGGCTCCTATTGGTCTCAGCTTAATGTTATATAGCCTAAAGCCTTCCTGGATTAATGAACTATTCAATGCAAAAAGAATTTTTCAAATCGGGCCGTAAGTTCCTGAGATTAGCCTGCCTGGGACGTGGAGGCCCGGGGTTCGATCCCCGGCCAGGTGGAAAACGATCTTTTCCTGATTGGTATTTGATGTTTATCTATATATGTTTCTATTATAAATATAGTATCGTTGAGTTAGTATCCACAAGTCTCGAACTTACTTTGGGGCTAACTCAATCTGTGTGATTTGTCCGTAAATATTTTCTTTGTATATATTTGTAAACGGGTACCAGGACTTGGGTAAAATAGAACTAGGAGAACGTGGAACTTTCAAAAATAATGTACTCACTAGCGAGTCTAACACATATGTGAAGAAGAAATATGACAGGCCAATTATTCTTATAACTACTTAAAACTATAAAAGGGCGTATCGATGCTCGCTGCTCTAACAATATTTATTTATATATTCTTATTTTAAACTCTTCAGCTTTATATATTAATATAAATTAGATTTAAATTTTTTAAATATATTGGACGTAGGTTATTTAAGCTTTCGACGTTATAAATTTAAGTAATTTTAATTTTCCCTTATTTGGTCATTCGATATTTGATAATGTTGCCACTCAGCACTCATAACCACACTGTGTAAAAATTTTCAATTGTCTACCTATTACGGTACAAAAATTACAGTCCTGTGACAGACAAACGAACGGACGAACAGTGGAGCCTAATTTAGAAAGAATAAAATGGAATAGAACCACGACAGCCTCCGTGGCGTAGCCGTAGCGAACGCGGCCGCTGCGCAAGGAGGCGTGGGTTCGATCCCCGCACAGTGCAAATATTTGTATACATGAATATGAATATTTTCATTGGTCTGGTCGTGTCTCGGAAAGCACGTTAAGCCGTTGGTCCCGGTTGCCATACGAACATCTAATGGCAGTCGTTACGGGTTGTTGGAGCCCTCAAAAGTCCAACAATTGGTCTAGCTGCAATGCTTCGATATCGCCTTTGGGTTGTGGAGGTCAGACGGTAGTCGGTTCAGGGAAAATGTCGAAGTTTCGCCAAAAACAGCAGTTAGACTGGTAAAGCGGACCCCAGACTCCAAAGCTGAAAAAAGCTTCGGATGCGACTGGGATTATCGCTGAGATAATGATGATGATGATGAAAATGAAATAGAACCGAATGGAATGGAATATTTTTGGTGGGATTATCAATTGACTTCTCTCGTTCTGGGGGTAATGTAATCTTGCTGACTTAAACCTATCCGTGTTCCATCTTTTGTAAGTACTAAGGTCCACAGTCTTTCTTTTGAACAGTCTACGGCTCTGGTTGTCATTGGCATCTCCAACAGACCTAGCTAGCTTCGTCATTCTATGCAGACATCCCTTTGAGGCACGTGTTTAATTACGCCTATGGTGGCCGAGGTCGGCTGCTGACTTCCGACGTCCTGGTATCTCGTGATAGCGCAGAGATTGCCTCTTCCTCACACTCTACGTTTCCTCTTTTGCGAGTATTTCTGCTTCACAGAAGCAGGTGATGGCCTTCTATAAACTCTTGCTCCGTACCATGGCCTGGACTAAAACCGAATTAATACACAAAAGTGTATACACGGCGGTACTCCTCCCAAACCTTGCAAACCTCCTTCGTTTGCCCCATCGTGTCCTCTGGGCGATCCACACAGCGGGGATACCTTTTTTTTCACTATCCGTGTTCCTGCACTTGCTTGTACCTCAGGGCCACGGTCATCATCATCATCTCAGCGTTTGTACCGGTTGCTTCCGCGGCTTTCGTCTTGGAGCCCGGGGTCCGCTTTCCTGCACATTCTCCTCCATTTCGTGCGATGTTTAGCATCCTGTGGCGAGAGATTATTGGCACGCATGTCATCTCTTACAACGTCAGGCCAGCACTTCTTTGGTCTACCCAGCTTGTTCCGGCCCGGCAGAGGCACCATGGTAAGACATTTGCTACCCACGCAACGTGACCGTACCAGCGTAGGCGACCCTCCTGCAGTTTGTCTGCTTTGTCACAGACACGAAGACTGCCGGGGATGCGGAAGTTCCTGATGTGGTAGAAAAATAAAATAAATAAAATGTTACCGGACGCGTGAAGCACAGACCCCAAGTATTTAAACCGGTCTGTGCACTCGACCATGTCTCCGCCTATGCGCACAAACATGATGTCTGTCGTGTTGCTGTCTGTCGTGTGGTCTGTTGTCTTCGCCAAATTGAGTTTCAGACCTCCGTTCTCGAGCGAGTCCTTCCACGCATTCACACGCCGCACCAACCGTTCCCTGTCCGCGTCTGCCTGCGCGATATCGTCAGCAAACATGAGCAACCAGGGAGGTTGCTCATGTGAATCCTTGATGCTATCCGACAAGACGTCTAATATCACACTGAACAGAAACGGACTAAGAACGGATCCCTGGTGGACTCCAACGGT
This sequence comes from Sesamia nonagrioides, assembly GCA_017933935.1. Lineage (NCBI taxonomy): Eukaryota > Metazoa > Arthropoda > Insecta > Lepidoptera > Noctuidae > Sesamia > Sesamia nonagrioides. Next base: position 33,750 of record JADWQK010002550.1, on the reverse strand, counting down.
GATGGGGAAGGGTTTAGTGTCGGCAACAGAGGTCCTAACGGCGGAATCAGAATTGAGGTACATATCTCCAATAATGTCAACATAGGCTTCTGGTACCCCTGTGGACCTCAGTGCCCACCAGATCGTCCCACGAGGGACACAGTCGAAGACCTTCTGCATGTCTAGAAAGAGCATATGCAGAGGCGTGTTCTTCGATCTGTATCTCTCCATGGTGATCCTTAGTGCTAAGATAGGATCCATGGTTCCGTACCCTAGACGAAACCCGAATTAACACCCCGAGACAGCACACTCCTGCCGGATCCCGGAGTCTATAATCCTCTCGAAGATCTTCATGGTGTGGGACATGCCCTTTACACCGCGATAGTTACCACACTCCTGTACCGAGCCCTTGCCTTTGAAGACTGGAGTAGTAATACTCAGTCTCCATTGGCTCGGGATTTTGCCGGTCAGGAGCACGCGGTTTAGAAGGTTAGTCAACATGCCCACACAGCGAGGACTCATGGTCTTCCAGACCTCGATGGGGACTCCGTCAGCTTCGACAGCTTTCCGAATCGTCATGTGGCGTTTGGACTTCCTCAGGCTTTATCGGGGCACTAATCCAAGATTTAGAGAGAGTTCCGGTCAGCACCTCTTGGTGCTACTTATTCAGCAGCTCGTGAAAGTACGAGCGCCATCTCTACTTCACCGCGAGGTTCCCGCATAGCAGGTTTCTAGTAGGGTCTTTTACACAATGGCACTTGATATATCCTGTGCCGCTTTGGCCATGGAACGTCAACTTGTAAATGAGCTTCTGTCCCGCAGACGATTCCAACTTCTCTCGTAGAGAGGTTGCAAGTGCTCTCGTCTGGCTATAGCCATTTTAGTGGCACGTTTGGCAACCTTATATGCATAGCGATCTTCGGGAGATCTGGTTGCCTGCCATGCTTTGAAGAGGGTTTTCTTCACCCTAGTCTCCCTCTGGACTGTGTCGTCTCGCCACCAGGTCTCTTTGTCACTTTTGCGACCTCCCTTAGAGACGCCGAGCACCAACCACGCCGCCCCAGCAATAGCTGCCTGGATCCTGTCCCAGTGGTCTTGGACAGTTTCGCCATCGGTACCAGCGCACTTGCCGCTAATAGCCGATGCGAACTCCTGGGACTTATTTTCATCAAGCAGGCACCACCGGACCTGGCGCCGGTAGCGCTCTACACGTCTACGTTGGGCCTTTACGCAGAGATCCATGACAAGAAAGCGGTGTTGTGCAGTTAGACTCTCACCGGGTATGACTTTGCAGTTGGCTACATTACCGATGTGGTGTCTCCTAGTTAGTAGGAAGTCGAGTGCCAGGGCCACGGTATCTCTTTCAATACCCGCAGCCCTGGTAGGTATTGGTCTTTGTAGACCCCGTCACGATATGTTGAGAGCTCTTTGAGACGCACGTTATACAAAATGCACCGCCCACTCGAACCAGGTCGTGGTGGCAAACCAGCGCCTACGCTGGCTGAAGTTCGATGTGTTCTCCCGACCAGGGCGTCTCTTAAGGCAGCCAGAGGCGTGACGGCGCTGAGATTCTCACTCCCTTACTCCATCATCCGCATTCCGCATCACTATATCGCAGAATGAGGCACGGCTCATGCACTCGCTCCTGACCATGGCCTGGACCAGGGCCGGACGCGAGAGATAGCCGCCGAGTGGTGATGCAATGGCTTGGTTGGCTCCCTTGGGTACAACAATCTAAAAATAACTACATATTTAACAATCTAAAAGTAGGTTTTTTTTTTAAACAGAATTGTGATTACAGTAAACGATGCTGTTGCCAGCCATCATTTTACATCAACTTGACTAATAATGCGATTTTAATCACTTAATTACGGTATCTTATTTATTTATTTAAATTTTTTTGTATTTACAAATCGCAAAGTACCAGTAACCGCAAATCGCAAAGCTTCACCAATCGTCAGCTGGTAGGTACTCGGTACATATTATAGGATAAACCGGTAAGCTGCTAAATTTCACAGCGCTTTTCCGCGAACTATCAATATTGACCGAATGTTTCATTCAGTCCAAAACTTTATTTTTTAACTTGCTTCTCTTTTCGATGCTGTGTTATTTTAAAAGTTTTTACACTACACTGGAACCTTGTGTTACGCAGGCTTTCTGTATCAGCCCCGGTTTTCATTCTACCTATATATCTAACAAGTGTCAGTAGTAAATTAGCCAAAGATGTATCACGTTAGAAGATAATAATTATAATGGGGTACGGGTAAACTCTCTTATCGGTTCCGAGAGTTACAGTAATCGTTTCCCTGGTATATAATTACCCAAATGATTTAATAAAGAGCTGATAAATACAACAGAGGGGCAATTAAATTGAAGAACGACTCACATTCGACAGGCTCATATTCCAATCTCAATCCGGCAAAAATACCGGTAACTTTTCTGCAATTCACCTTCAGTTATTTATTCACTAGCTTTTCGCCCGCGGCTTCGCCCGCGTGGGGTTCGGTTATATCGCGCTTTTTAGATGTCTAAAGATTGTCTGTGCCAAATTTCATCAAAATCGGTTGAGACGTGTAAGCGGCAAAACGTAACAGACAGTCAGACAGACAGACAGACAGAGTTACTTTCGCATTTATAATATTAGTATGGATTATTCGCTAAAAATTTGGATACTAAGTATCGGTTTATGCCTAATTTCCCAAGTCAATCGGTCATGTGTCGCACATGCGATCTACGTCAAAAACCAGTGAAAGAAATACGAAATGGTATAAAGCTATCCAATTGGGATCATGTTGAAGTTAATCTTCAATCGTATTGGAACGACTCTAATGAACTCTTTGACCGTAAATCTAAAAAAGCTTTGAGGCTTCTAGCGCTCATTTTTTTCTATAATGAGGTTCCATCAATAATACTCTCAATTTATTGCAGCGTCTCTTTTTTTATTCTAAATCGGTATCATAAAACTGCTCCCGAAACTAAAAATATGCATATATAAACTAAATGGATGCGCATATTTGTCAGGGGGATAGCCGCCGCATGCGACTTGACGTCCGATAAGTGATAAATCGACAACTACTTATCACTTTGTCTGAGAATTAAAAATGGTGCGAAAAGACGCGCTGTTAACTGTAAAATAATATTTATTACTAAGACAGGTCCACGTAATAACAATTTATTTACTTCCAAGGGCTCGTTAACTGTTATCAAAACGTACACAGTAGTCGGGAAACTTCGCCTGGAAGCTAGGATGAATGAAAAGCTCTTTCACCGTGCACACTCTTTGTCTATCCCCGAATTCATGTGTAAGCTGTCACGAGGGAGGCTCTGATGATGCCACAATAAAGTGCCGTACACTTGCTTGCAACATAAGGAAAAAACACGAACAATTTTTCGTAGCCCCTTATGTTTGTACTGAGCACATGTAATGTTGCTAGCTCAATGCATGTTTGACAGTAATTCAATGCGACTAGCAGAAGCCGTATGAGTACGAAAATGTATTTCAGTCTCCTGCACTATGATATTAGCCGGGAAACATTTTGTTCATAAATATAATATATGTATATAGCTTCATGATACATAACAATGTAAAAATGAGCCTGGCTACAAGTGTCTCTCATATTTTACATTATTTATCAATTCATTTGAGTCACATCGTGTCAATATTCCATTTTCTTACTACGGCAATAAATTTTAATATTTTTAGGTTGCTTAATTAAGCAGCAAATATGTTTTTCACGAATATTTTAACGAACGAGATTGTGATTGTACATTTATATTTATAATAATAATAGTAGAATTTAGAAAAATATATACAATTTTATTAAATAGTTCAAAATAATAATGTGATTCTTTTTATTAAAAAATTCTAAGTAAAAAGAAAATGTTGAACTATTTTCTACATTAGACTGTTATGAGTATGCTGTGTACTTTCAAAGAGTGGAAATTCGCCGTACTTATGTGCGTATTTAAAGCTTAATAGCAGCGCCTAGCGGACTGAATAGGACAGTAAATATCGGTGAGAACAGCAAACATTTCATGGGTTAATGAGAGAACTAAACTAGAGTGTACCTATATGATTTCTACTGCTGAGACGCAGTATCACATACAGTCGATTTTCTGGCTTGACGAGCAGGTTTCCTTACGATATTTTTGTTAAACATTTAGAGAGCAGTGGTGATGAAATAATTAACACAAAGAACTCCTTTAGTTTGAATCTGTGAGTTTCAACCCGTACATCGCGATCGTTATCATTGGGCCATCACTGCTCTTCAAAGACTTAAGCACAGAAACTAAAAATATTTCGTCTCGAATCTTGGCGTCTCACAGACATTGAAAGCTCAAATTACAAAGACAAAGACCTAGTAGTTCAGTTGAATTATCTAGTTCAAGTAACAAGCTTAAAAAAATGGGTAGGTACTGTTGAATAAATGAAATTGTTCAGCTGCTGCCGAGAAAACGCTCAAGACTAAGTGAAGGAAGAGTAGCCAACATGATTAATTACAAAGTAAAATAAAAAGAATCATTTCTTTAGAAGTAATACGAAAGTGAAGTGACTTCTACTGAGCTCTTTAGACACAAAACACTAAGTAAGTACGTATAAAGTTTTGTTAATGTCGACCAAGATGTCGGTTTCGGTTTTGGTCTCGGCATTCTCGGCCACAAATCCAACCCAGAAATTAGTCTCGGTTCTCGGCTAATTATAGCCCAGATTCTCGGTTGTAACCGAGATTGTATCTAGCTTTCTAAGAGAGCCAAGACTGCACAGAAATGCTCATATTTTTTAGTATTAATTATCGCCCTTTTTATGAGGTGCTTAAGCAAATAAGTTTTTATCTGCACAGCTTACTAGCATCGCAAGTGAAGAACTATTTAGCAAAGCTGGACAATTGTAAGAAGAGAGACGATACTCTTTGAAGGGCGCAAATGATTAACTTTGATTAATAAAACAGTTAATTTTGTTAAACAGTTAACCCCTTCAATGCGGTTACTTTTGCTCTCGCTGCCCAGATGCGGCATAGCTTTTAACGTAGACGCCGATCGGCGTGAACCGCCGTTGGCGAATAAAAATTAACACGCCAATTCGCGTTTTCAGAAATTTATTCTTTTCGTATTCATGAGATTCAAATTATAAGATTGATAAGTGCAAATATTAGTAGGGGTGTAAATATTAGGGGGGGCTTCATTTAAATGTTTTCATAAATACACTAAACTACAAAGAAAGGACTCAAACTTTGATAGTATGATTTATGTACTCAGAAAGAGAACATTTCGACAAATACAAAATAACTGTCAAATAGCAGACATTATTATTATTATTATTATTTCCTTTATTTTATTTTTAGTCATTATTGATTTTTAAATAGTTCATATTTAAGTATTTAGAATATCGCTAGTCCATGTCTAGACACACGGTATATATTTATGTTTTAAAGCTAATATTTTTAAAACCTTTTAAAACGCAATAATCTGGAACACGCCGATTGGCATTTTTCGCACAAGAATAAGAAAACTCAACGTTTCTAGAACTGAAATATCTAAAAACTACTTGTATCAGGCAGCTTAACTTATAAATTACAAGCATCGGTCTATATTTTATTATTAAATCTTCAAATTTGGGTAAAATATAATATAACTCTACATTACGCCGATCGGCGTGCGATGCATTGAATGGGTCAACATTTTCTATCTCGGTCTCGGCTTTCGGTCTTGGCTTTCGGTCTCGACCGAGATTTTATTTTATTTTCAGTCTCGGTCTCAGCCGAGAACGAAACACCCATCTCGGTCGACCCTTTAAGTTTTCTTTTGTGTGGACTGCACTGTTCCCGTAGGCCTCTTCTTGACTTTCTAAGGATGAATGCATCCTTAAGTAGAAGATTTTTTTTCGTCTAGATGTCATTTCAAGTCAGTCAACGAAGGTATGGATCCGTCCAAAAGTATTTAATCCATCAAAATATGTACCATATTTATTTTAACGGACGGGTTATCGGTAATAGGGACTACTGTTAAATTGTGTTGTCATTTATTTGTGATTCGAGACAAGGAGCCCATGTCTGTTATTTTTATAAATTTGTCATTTCAACACGATTCCATTGTTATTCCAATGTCATTGTACTGAAGTATGTATTCTGCTAAATTCATAATGATCGATCAATTATTGGTCAGTCGTCTTGCCATGGAATACTGATAGAATAGCATTTCAGTATTGCCATTATTATAAAACCCGTTAGTAGAAATGATTTTCTAAAAAATGCTATTCAATTTGAACATTTATTAATAAGGAGTGAACTGTGACTGCTTGACCACTGGAATCCCAAAATAACGCCATTTTGTTAGAAGATTACGAAACTTGTCAAAATCAATCATTTTGAGATCACTGGTTGACCATTGAAATGAAATGAAATAATTTATTAAGCAAGTATTATTACTGATCACTTTTACACGTCATGTATTTTTTTTAACTAGATGAAGCCGGCATTTCCTAACTGACTACCTCTGAGAAGAAATAGCCGAAACAAACTCAGGGATCATCGTCTTTTTTCAAGTCCGTACTTTAAAAATGAAAATTTTTAGAATAATTTACATTATAATTATGCATATTTCTTCATAACAATGCTTAACAGAGCAAGCAGCTCAGTCCCAAGCTTTTTTGTCTACTAAATAATCTGTGATTTTATAATACCCCTTTTTGCAAAGTTTGGCCTCTATATAGTTTTTAAATCGTTTAATGGGTAAGTTTGAAATTTCCATGGGAAGCTTGTTGTAAAAGTGTATACATTGACCCATGAACGAGTTGCCTACTCTGCACTGTGGAGACGAGTGTGATGTACAGCAAGATTGTGTTTTTTTCCTGGTATTTATATTATGAATATCGCTTATTTTCTTAAAATTCGATATATTTTTATGTACATACATAAGATTTTTAAATGTATATTGTGAAGCTACAGTCAGAATGTTCACCTCTTTGAATTTTTCTCTAAGAGAATCTCTAGGACCAAGGTTTTAAATGGCTCGAACAACCCTCTTCTGTAAAACAAATATGGTATTGATGCCCGCACAAGTTCCCCAGAGAAGAATCCCATAAGTCATAAGACTGAAAATAACTAAAATAAATAATTCTGGCTGTATCCACATAAGTTATCTGTCTAATTTTCATAACAGCAAAGGCGGCAGAGCTGAGTCTACCTGACAGCTTCTCAATCTGAGGACCCCAGTATAACTTGGCGTCAATAGTTAATCCAAGAAAAACTGTCGACTCGACAGGGATCAACTCTAATCCATTCAGTTGAACATTGGTACTTAGCTGCCTGACATTTGGCGTAGAAAATTTAATAACTTTAGTTTTTTTTTCATTTAAAAGAAGGTTACTTACATTAAACCTATGGACAACTTTAGAAAGTGCATTGTTAACTTCGTAAACATTTGCTAGCTGACGCTTGACTTTAAAAATAAGAGAAGTGTCATCAGCGAACTATACTATATTGTGATTATCCCTCAAGTGATGAGGTAAGTCATTATTATAAATTAAAAACTAGAAAGGACCTAGAATTGAGCCCTGCGGAACGCCCATGGTGACCACAGATCCTGTAGATCTCTTGCCATTAACATCAACCCTGTGAATTCGATTATTCAGATAAGAAGTTAGAAGGTCGAGACTCTGTCCCTTAAACCATAATGGTACAATTTCCTAATAAGAGTATCATGATGTACGCAATCAAAGGCCTTGGACAAATTACAAAACATGCCAAGAGCACCTTGCGATTCCTCCCAGGCCCCAAATATGTTCTTTAGCAACGCCACGCCCGCATCTGCAGTTAAACGACCCTTTGTAAAACCAAATTGTTTCACGTGCAATATAATATTATGTAAGTTAAAGTGCCTCAACATTGTTTTAAAAATATTTTTTCAATTTTTTTTCTCAAATTTGGTACCTACCAGTTGTACTACCAGATTTGAACAGTGGAATTACTTTGCTAAGTTTCATCAAATCAGGAAATATACCAGATGTGACACAAGAATTAAAAACCATTGCTAAGAAAGGTGGGATAACATGTAATATTGAAGCTACAGTATATACTGACAAACCCCAATGACCGGCAGTTTTTTTACAACAAGATCCTTAAAAGATTCTTTAATGCCTTTAGCAGTCACAAATGTAAATTCAAAGTGTTTGTCACATTCTGGAACACATTTTAGTATGGCGTAAGCAGAAGTGGAGAAAGAAGACAAAGTTTTTGTTGTCATTATTGGAATATTAGTAAAAAATTCTCAAACTCAGTTGCTACCTCCAAGTCCGCTTTATATCTTCATCGTTAATTTTAAGATGGTAATCGCGATTTTGTACTTTGGTTCTTCCAGTTTCAGAATTTATAATTTCCCAAGTTGTTTTGATTTTATTTCAGAAGATTTTATTTTATTTTAATGTGTATGGATTTTGCTGAGAACAGGCTCTTTTAAAAGTTTTTGAATAATGTTGAATTGTGTTAGTGTTGATAAAAATAAATTACCTGGGGTTGCCCAGTCACTAAATATAGTAGCGGTCGCTACCAGGTCATGATTTTTTTGTGAAAACTTTCATAAATTCACAATTAATCAGGTTAAATGGTTAAATAGTACACTATACGCATGTTCCGGGTTGGTGTGATGAGGCAAATGTGTTAGTTTTTCAATTAAACTATTTTTAAATTGTCCTAAACGATTTTCATTTACAGCAACAAAAACCACAAGTTTTCTTTGAACTCTGACTTCACTTTTCTGACTTTTCTTAACTGGCCACAGTGATCAGAGTCTAACTCATTTATAATTAAATGGTCAGAAGGTCTTTAGTAAAGATGTTGTCTAAACAGGTAGCACTTGTGGCAGTTATTCTAGTCGGCTCAAAGAATCTTACGTAGAAATTATAAGACTTGAATAATGACATAAATTTATTAACTGTAGCTGATTTGTCTAGAAAATTAATGTTGAAGTCTCCACAGACAACAACTGTTTTGTTACTGTGGCAAGTCTTTAATAAAACTTCCTCCATATATTTTTCAAAAATATCATAGGAAGCACATGGGGGCCTGTAGATACTTATTACAATGAACTTCTCAAGCTCGATACAAGCAATTTCAATAACTCGCTCAACAGAGAGACTTACAATATCAGCCCGCTCTTTAAATTTGATATTGTTACGAACAATTATTAGGGAACCACCCCTTATCATATTCACTCTGCTGAATGAGCTAGCAATCTGATGGTTATTAAAACTGAACATGAACTGATAGGCTTTTAACCAATGTTCAGTAAGACAAACAATATCAATGTAACTACAGTTCATGAACAACTCCAATTCTAATTGTTTATTTATCACACCCTGTATATTTTGATGAACAATTTTAAGGTTATTATTACTGATTTTATTTTGAAAATTAAAATTTGATGGGTGTGATATTAATAGATCTAGGCTTAAATTTCTACTAGAGTTTAACTCTATTGTCTCAATGTCCCTTGATAATGGGTACAAGTCTAATTTGTTATTTAAAATAGTGCTAGAGGTTGACTCTACTGTCTCAAGTTGTAATTTAAATAACTTGGAACAAATTCCAAGCTCTGACATTATTGTAATAGCAGACTAGGACCCCTGTGATTGGTCCATTGTGATTTTGTAAACATGTCGCCATGAAAACTTAGGTCCTTGGCACATGGCGTCGTATCGTGGAACACGCGTAGTACGAGAGCAATACGAGCATGTAGATGTACATGTTCGAATAAATACGCAAAAGACGCGTTACCTTGCAGCGTATCGTATGAGGTGCTCGGTGTCATTACGATAGTCGTAGCTTACTGGCGTAAAAACGGAAGCATATTTTATAATGAATACTGCAAAAGTTATTGAATTTGTCAACCTAACTGAAACCTTTCCTTGCCTATATAATCGTTCTAAAAGCGACTACTCTAGGAAAGATGTTACGGAGAAAGTTTGGGCTGAAATATCGTCAAAATAACACTGGACAGGTATATAAACAATATTTTTATTTTGTTTATTGTGTCATAATTTTTGCATCTGATTGGCGTCATCAACACTTGAAATTTTTGGATCATCATTCCAAAAGCACACTCAATATTCTTCCTTCCACGGCAGTTCAATATTCTTTTTTAGTTACGATAAAGAAAACGATACGTCTACGCGACGCTTCGTTTGTAGAACACTCCGCGTCTCGTAAGCGTAGCGTTATAACAATACGTGCACGAGACATCTACGTCTATGACCCATGTGCTAAGGGCCTTAGGTGAAGTGAGCGTGAAGTGTGATGTCATTTCAATGTCAAGCAAGGGATTTACACTATAAACTCACTTCACTCAACTTTTCACATTGAGATTTTTACAGAATCGATCGACTGAACCAATTATATATTCGTAAGTAATAACTAGGCGTCCTAGAGGTCATAGGGCTAGAGGCCGCCTAGCCGCTAGATGGGCAGATGACCTAGTAAAAGTAGCAGGAGAAAACTGGGTATCCATGGCTAAAAATAAGGATCAATGGGAGTCCTTGGAGGAGGCTTTTACCCGAAGGGGGTTCATATAAGCCACATATATATATATATACATATATATATTAGGTATTAAGCAAAATGTGGAATGTGGAAATAAATAAAGCTTTATTATTATAATAACTAGGCGTAGGAAGCGCTCGTATCTTCAGCCGAAACTACGGACGTGTTTAAGGTAGACCCCTGATTTAGTAAGTTGACACAACCTAAGTTTGTACAAACAATTTTACACGTCAATCATAATTTTAAAACCAAATTAGGTCGATGTTTGCAATTTGACTACTTTGAGACGATAAGCCGGAGCTAACTCGGAGATTACCGTCTCTTTTCGCTATTTTCTTTTGAGAACTTATGTCGCGTAGTGAAGTAATTATTTACTGCTTTTGATATAGTGTAATTATCGGCTAATAACTTGTTGATATTGATGCCATAGGTTTTAGCTACGTAGTTAATGGGCATGCTTAAGTTCTTCTTTAGTATCGGTTTGACACATTTGTGTTAACGCCCGGAGCCCCTATGCTCAATTTCCGTGGAGAAATGTACGTCTTCGCTTTAATAATTAAAGGCGCGTGGCCTGGCATAACAAATAGCCTCGTTAATTTATGTGTTTCGATCTTATGAGTGGGACATTAGAAGATCCTCATGGGAAAGTGTTCCTTGATATAATTTAATTAACAAATGCATAAATTTGTGAGTCCCCAATTCAGAAGGGCTTCGCAAAATGTACCAGATTTACATATTGTCTGTTTAGCTTTTATTTATGGCTGTCACTTTGCTTGTTTGTTAGTATTTTAAAACAATTTAAATGTTTATTTCATGATTTGTGGAATAAGTAAGCCAAGCTTGTTGAGAATAATGTTTGCGGATCAAGAATTTTATCAAGGAAGTTACTTCTCCGAGGCTAGTTATGCAATGTCATCAATGCTAAATATCTATTTAAGCTGTATTTTAGTGGGTAGGTATATTATTTATAGCATTAAACCCTAACATTGTCTAGATGATATACTGCAGATGGCACTAAAATACTTCGTAATGGTACTGCATGGACGAAGTAATGGATATATGCAATAGATAAGGAGACAAAAGTGTGTATACTGTACTAAAAGTATCATAAGATATAGGATATTCGATAGTTATTTTTCTTGCACGATTTTAATACAATAGCTATGTTCTAAGAAGATAGCTATTGTAAAATAAAATTAACTTGACATGAATAACTCTTTTGACGTATGATGTTTTGAAATTAAATCAGGATTTCGTCTACTTTTTTATTTATGTTCAAAAGTAACGAACGCGAATTCATTAAATCCTTCCTGTTTTTTTGTTCGGAACTTTTGTTCTGTGATTAGCATATTACGCGGCGTTGCGTTAGTCATTAAAATGCTTTAAAATAAACTGCAAGTCATAAAAAGAGGGAACCGGGTTAATATTTTTAGCAAGGGTAATAGCTTGCGAGGGTCCATCAATAACGCTGTATAACGTAGGAACATGTACGCACGCATCTATTGCTCAGCTTGTAAAAGAAAATCTTTGATGGATAGCATCATCCAACACAATTTGTTCTCAGAATATCGTTTGATAAATTATTCCATTTTTGAAGCTTATTCAACATTATTTTAGAACATCACTGTTGTTAATTCCAAGATGTGAACGAATAATTAAAAATTAGCATGTTAATCAGATAAGCGGGCGGCGCGCTTTACGTTGAGATCAGTCAGTAGTAAATTAACTTTCATAATTGTATATTTGTGATTTGCCGAGTCGAAAGCAAATTAGTAACTATCCGAGCGTGTTTAATTTGAAAATTCAATTACGATAAATAATTCTATTTTGTGTAATAAAATTATACAGGTAAAGAGAGCAAGTATTATTTAACCGCGTCGAAAGATACGCCAGATGTAGGGGGAGCTGCTGCAATACAAACAGAGAAAAAAATAAAAGGAACGAAATAAAAGAGTGCCTCAGCCTATTTCAAATGTAAATCTCTGTCGTTGTAACGGGTCGGCTCTCCTGAAAAATAAGACGTAGGTCGGCGAGATTGTCGCTTCTAGCTTTCGTTGACTTGGAAAATTTCTGAGACGACGTTTTCAAACCCTCTGCAGGATTTGCGACGAGTTTGTGTGTGAGTGTCGTCCTGAGAGAGAAAAGTTAAACAATACACCGTAGATGTTTATGTGTAGGGGAAGAAATTGGCAGACTTACTTATAGAGTGTCGTTGTGAGAGATATCGTCCTGCCTGTCGGAGCAGGCTTGTTTGTCGTGTATTTGAAACCTATGATTCAATTGGAACAGAACGTTTTCTCTATATTTTGCAGAAAATTGATATTGCAGTTGTAATGTACTGTTATTTTGAATAAAAAATGTTTCTATTTATAAGAGATACTTAAAACGCCATCAGTATAATACCTAAACATATTCTCAAGTTCAACAGCAGTTCGATCCATCATCATTATCACGCGACACTACATAATAAGGACGTGGGACACTCGCTATCGGCAAGTAAAGTGCGCTTAGATACTATTTCTACTAGTGTTTACTAGGACATAATACCCGGATTGCTCGATAGATAAGTCTCGTGGAGTAGTTATCGGACCACAAGGGCAGTAAAAGCTAATTGGTGGGGCGGCCGTAACGGGCACTGCGTTAGTGGCGTCGGGATTGGGAAAATTAACCTCTTCCGAGCGACCCAATTGGCGGACTATGATTAGTTTGTAATTTGTGACGGGCCTTTGCGAATTGTGGTCGATGTTCACGTTTTTGGTCTGTTAACCATTACGCTATAGTGATTTATGCAGACATAGTGGCTTATTAAATTATACCACAATTTACGTCTCGTGGTTTTCATTTAACTGGCTTTACGTTAGTTGTTGATATTTGTACGTAACAAAATCAAAATTATGCACAAAATATTTAAAAAAAAACTTACGAGTGTGTATTTTCAGATACCTACGCGAGTGATGCAGCTGTCAAAAGTTAGTACAATGCTATTGGCTTTTTTCAATTTAATATAACATTTTGTAGCCACAATGGACTTTAATGCCATTTTAAGATGTATGTACAAGTTCCTTCCTTATAACTACATAAAACGCTTGAGCTTTTTAAAAAGGTCTGACTATTATTTAACATTGAGCAGCAAAATGAATGTTGTGTTAAAGACTTATGTAGTTTTCTGGATTCCTGAGAAATTTATAGAAATATGTTGGTAGCTGTTCTTGGAAATAATTATGGGAAGTATTTTATGATACTACGTGATTCATTATAAATATACTATCGAAAACAGAAGGTCATTGGGTTATAATGATTTTTAGTTCATAATCATCATTTTCATCAAAGTGATTGGATGGCGATGAAACACTGTATAAATTATTAAATTACACGCGACCAATGATTTGATTTGAATGAATTCAAGGCGTCAAAAAACGCTCTCTAATATATCTTTTTAATAAATTTCAGTAACAAGTTAGGCGTTGCAGCGCAAAAGATTGGAATAGTAAAAAAAAAATATCAAGCTGACAAAAAAAAAAAAAAATAGGATCTGCTGACCGACATAAGTGAAAGCTTAAATCGTTATTATGCATTTATTATTTATAGAGTTAATAGTATTAAAGTATACATTTTTCCAGTAATACTCATTCATTTAAAAAAAAAGAACATAAAGGTTATCGCGGTGAGTATATACAATGATATAGATTGATTGAATTGAAAGATACAGTCATCATCAGCGTTTATCCCGGTCGCACCCGCGTCTTTCGTGTTGGAGCCCGGGGTCCGCTATATTGGAGTTTGGGGTCTGCTTTACCAGTCTGACTGCTGATATGGCTAAGTTTCGACATTTTCCGTGAAGCGACTGCCGTCTGACCACCACAACCCGAAGGCGACATCGAAGCATTGCAGCTAGACCAATTGTTGGACTTTTGAGGGCTCCAGCAACCCGTAAAGACTGCCAATAGATGTTCGTATGGCAACCGGGACCAACGGCTTAACGTGCTTTCCGAGGCACGACCAGACCAGTGCAAATATTCATATTCATGCATACAAATATTTGCACTGTGCAGGGATCGAACCCGCGCCTCCTTGCACAGCGGCCGTGTCCGCTACTGCTAGGCCACGGAGGCTGTCTTTTGAATTGAATGATACAGTATACATATGTATATCTCGCTGTAGAGATCACGGGGTCGGGTCGGTTATGCTCACGCGAATTCAATGCTCTTTCAACAAACGTGACGTTACGTTACTAAAGAAGTTTTCACTTTAAAAGTGGTTGGGCCCATCGACATATACTAATAGACATGCCTGTTTTTTGTTGGGATGGGAAATCATCAAAATTCTCCCGCTCTGGGCAGAGCGGAAGGGCGTGTCAGACTTGCACTGACTAAAACCCACCCGTGTTTCTTCACTTGCCTGTGCGACGGCCAGGGCCACGGTTTATTTTTTAACCAACGACCCAGGAGGAATCGGCCTTCGTGGACCCCGTCATGATGTGCTGACATCTCTTGATCAATTATGAGGAAACATTATAGTGCTAGACCGAAAGCATAGGCCATCTCTTTCTTTTCAAACCAAAAAAATACTGCAGATTATACTCGTACGGCATATCCATTAGTACCTATAATGTCGATGGTTGAGTCCAACTGTCCTCGAAATATTGCAAGCTACATCCATACTAATATTATAAATGCGAAAGTATCTCTGTCTGTCTGTCTGTCTGT
Source organism: Sesamia nonagrioides (assembly GCA_017933935.1). Taxonomy (NCBI): domain Eukaryota; kingdom Metazoa; phylum Arthropoda; class Insecta; order Lepidoptera; family Noctuidae; genus Sesamia; species Sesamia nonagrioides. The sequence continues at coordinate 18,533 of JADWQK010002550.1, read as the reverse complement.
CCGGCTTTCACAGCAAAACTACTGAACTGATTGTAATGATTTGGTACACAGATAGTGTAAAGTCTGAGAAAGGACATCCATACTAATATTATAAATGCGAAAGTAACTCTGTCTGTCCGTCTGTCTGTCTGTCTGTCTGTCTGTTACGCTTTCCCGCTTAAATCTCTCAACCGATTTTGATGAAATTTGGCACACGCAATCTTTAGATCCTGAGAACCTGCTACCTTTTATCCCGGAAAAATTTGATGTTCCTGAGGGAAATCTAAAAAGCGCGATATAACCGAACTCCGCGCGGGCGAAGCCGCGGGCGGAAAGCTAGTAGGCTATATAACATCCCGCTATGACCAATAGGAGCAGAGCAGTAACAAAAAATGTTGCGAAAATGGGGGAAGACGAGGATTTACATATTGCTCCCATTATTTTAGCAGGCGCTTACTTAATAATTACTGAGCAATAATTCAAAATGTTGCCAGTGACCGTGGTAGTTTGTCCTTTTTGAATGCTTCAAAATTATTATTAGCTCAAATCTGGAAAGATAAAGGAGTTGCTGTTGCAGTTGCTTCTTCGGGAATAGCTGCCACATTACTTAGTGGGGGACGAACAGCGCACTCAGTTCTAAAGTTACCATTGAACTTAGCTTATGAGGGTACACCGGCAGATGAAATAAATGCCTGTTTGAAAGCATCTGCATTATGGGTTCACGTGAAAAAGTATTGTCTCACAACGAATATGCGAGTGCAACTTTACCACGATTCTAAAGCCGGGCAATAGGCAGTTTTCTAAAAATCGGAGAAGATCGTATGCCAACTAACTGGAACGGTATGATTACACTGAGTCATGAGTTCTGTCAAATTGTGGATAGCTCAGATGACCTATTAAATAATATCTATCCGGATCTTCAAACAACTATGGCCAACCGAGAATGGCTATGCGAAAGGGAAATTTTGGCGCCGACCAATGAAATAGTTAATAAAATAAATGAACAAATCATGATAAATTTTCAGGGAAATGTTGTCGAATACCTCTCAGTGGACAATATTATGGACACTGAACAAATTTCATCATACCTAATAGAATTTCAACTCTTTAGAATCATCAGAAGTGTCATCCCATAATTTGATACTAAAATTTGGTGTTCCTGTCCTATTAATGAGGCAATTCCCCGTATTCCCATCAACCCGACTGATTGGCCATTTCAATTTAGGGCCGGTTTTTCAATCGCTAGATAAACAAGTAGATAAGGTTTATTCGACAGATAGCAAGATGTTAAGTTTTTCAATACTCGGATAAGACTTATCCAACGAATAACTCGTTTACCCGAGGAATAAATCTATCTGCCGCTTCATTTGCCAGTTACAGCACTATTCGATTGATAGTTTGAAATTTGACGTTCGTTTAAAAAAAAAAAACTCAGAGTTACTAATTTGAGGTTGTTTCTTGGATTTGAACAAAGTACTATTATAATCTTATTATAATGGATATTTTCGATAGTATTGATGACCTGGCTATCGAAGAAGAGACCATAATAAATGAATATTTAAATGCAAACAATTTCATCGAAGATTCAGACTTTTAAAACAGTCTGTGCATTTTTTTAGATTACATTATAATCCACCTAAATTTACTTAAATTAAATTGAAAACCACATAAACCAAACATCATAACCTAAAAATAATAGTATCATCCAGAAAATCTTTATGTTTTGGCAAAAGATTGCAAAACATAAAACATTATTTATAAAACCGTACTTACTCAAATGTGGTAAATATGATATTTGATGTTTTTTCCTTTGCTAACTTTAAATCCGGTAAAATTAAATCCTACCAATATTATAACGCGCACATTTGTGAGAATGTTTGAATGTTTGTTGCTCATGCAAAAACTACTGGATAGATTAAGAAAAAACCTTGCAGGCATGCAAACCTTTAGGCATTCCCACGGAAACGGGAAGCACCGCGCTGTAAACTGAAGTCCACGCGGACGGAGTCGCGGGCAACAGCTAGTAGGTATAATAAATAACATCATCGTCAACCTTTTTATCGTCCCACTGTGCTGGGCACAGGTCTCCTCTCATACAGAGAAGGATTAAGCGTAATCTTCATGCTTGCTCAGTGCGGGTTGGCGATTTCAGACTTAAAGGCAAGCTTTCCTCAAGATGTTTTCATTCAACTTCAGTCATAGGTGTCCAAGATATACTTAAAAAGTACATATAACTTTAGAAAAGTCACATTGGTACTTGCCTGACCTAGAATCGAACCCGCGCACTTATACTTGAGAGGCTGGTGTTTTAACCACTAGGCCACCACGACTGTTATGTTTATGTTAATAAATAACATAATTTCGTGGAATTCAAATATCCCATACGTCTAAATACTTGTTTTAGTAAAGCAAGTCTCGTGTAGTACCAACATGCGACAGCTGAATATCTAATTGGTGTAGGATTATTTAAAATAAAGTAATTTGATTTAGTGTGTGGGATGCACGAGCATACGTGTTTTACGCAAAATGTATAGTGGAAGGAAGAAATGTGTCCTATATAATATTGTTCTTGGCAATGGTAGGCAAGTGGTAAAAGCTGCGACTTTTCTTCTCTCTTGTACATTATTATATCACTACTTCTATCAAAACGGTGTAGAAAATGATTTTAATGAACTGTAACTTTGAAGAGCTGAGTGAGGTAGCCATATTTATTGGAGTAAAAAGCAAAAGCACTATTGGTTGTGTTGACAGTGTACACACGGCAAGCTGTAGCTTAATGTCTAGCTAATTCCAGTTTTAGCTGACCTTATATTCTATAGGTTTTTCGTACAATCAGAACTCAGCTTATACTAGTAGCTTGATTGTAGGCGTACGCACATATTACGTTGTACTTTAAATTTAATTGCCACCATAACATACACTCATTTGCAAAAAAATACGGGCGGTTTTGATTTTCATTCATCGTTAAAAAGATACAATACAAAAAGGTTTCAACCGTTTGTACACATTACTGGCCGGTTTTAAAAATGCCACGGTATTTAAAAAAGTACGTTCTAAATTCAAATTTTCATTTGATGCTCATTTTTACAGAATAGTATATTTCATTACAAGTGTGGAAAGCCTGTCATTACAACGAGTTCAATTTAAACAAGTTGCAATGACGGTTCCGCACGTGTACTGAACAACTATTTTTAATACAGTTGCGAAAAATTAAGCAATTTATTAAAATAATAAAAACACAATAAACTCAACTAACTAATAATTTGTTTCTTAGAAAAGTTATAATTCACATATACATTGAAATTTTTACAGTTTTTTATACTAACTGGGGAAGTTTTAGGTTGAATATTTACTGTTTGAGACAAACTATTATTAATTTCGTATGATTGTTCATGTATATTTGTCAAAGGTGTTATACAATGGCGTTTGCTAGTTGATGGAATTGGATCTAATGACTTATCATTATCAACGAAGGTAAATGGACGAACTTTGTCTTCACTATTGTCATGTGAAGGTGACGGACTGGACTTTGAATTAATGGATTGTGTGATTTTTTTCCCAGTTTCTAGTTTGTTGTGTAATGAATCAGCAAAGCCTTCTGCAACTTTGTCTGACTTCCAACCTCCTAGTCGCTTTAAGGACGTCAAATTGACTCCTGAATCTGCCAATAATGTAGCAGAGGTCCTCCTGAAGCTGTGCCCAGTATAATACTCTGCATCCGGCAGACCAAGAAACGTATCTATTTCTTTTGGCATATTACCAAATTTGTTTATCCCGATTGCTTGAGAACTCAGCTTCTATCCACTTTCCTTTGTGATAATTTTGGAAAAAACGGTCGGATTTTCCTTTTTCGGACCGCTGATTCATATATTTTTGCACTATTCTAAGAAAATCTCCTTCAACAACAAAGTTTCTCGGTATCTTATTTTTTGTATTCGGAATCTTGATTAGTAGCATTTTTTCATGGGCTTCAATATCTTTTAAAGTAATATTGGATAACTCCTCTCTGCGGCAAGCACCAACAATGCCAAAAATCAGCGCAACCTACAAAAAAAGGGATTTGATTAATATTTTTTTAAATAATTTAATGACTGTATTTTGCGATTTCGTAAACTGAATACTAAAGAAAAATATAAGTACTTATTAATTAATTACCTTTGTGGCTAAATAACGATCATCGGGAGCTTCGTTTAAAAACCTTTCCACTTCATTCGATGTTAATATTTTCGACTTTTTAGTTGTAAAACCGTCTGATTGTCGTTTTAAGAAAGCATTTAGTTTTGGGTATTGACTTATATCCACGTTGTTTCTTATTTTCAGCATACTTTTTATCATCGAAAACCTCGACCATAATGTAGAAGGTTTTAATTTTGCTGACAGTTCGGAGAAATATGCCAACATAACATTTTCTGATAAACTATTTGCCTTTTTCTCTTCTCTCCACGCAATAAATTCGTTGTATATAGATATTTAGCGACTTTTTGACTTTTCCGAAGCATTTTGTGCAATTATACTGAGTTCCGGCGGTGTTAATTCAAATAAAAGATCGTCGAAATTACTCATTTTGTGCAACAAACAACTAAACTCGCAAAGAAAATTTTTGAAAAATGGCGCAAACCGTAAAAGAATATAAGCAGAGATTTTTTTCTTCACCCATTCGATTAGGCAAAGGGAACTATGCCCATACAGCCAAGTCTTCAGTAGAATTTTTTTATTGATATGAAATGAAAATGAAATGAGATGAAATTAAATAAAACCTAACCTAACTCATTGAATTAAATCATTAAATCTGATATTGAAACAAATTAGTAGCTTCTTTTTAGAATTATTTGCATGAATCATAAAAACTTCTATGATTTTTTAAAGTAAAAACTTCATGGTTGGTTTTTTTTTATTTTTAATAGACAATATTTTGACAGTTGGGAAAGAGAACGCACTAGTTCGGAAAAGGTAAAGAAAAAGCACGAATGTGTAATAGCCCACTTTCCGAACGCTATACGTCCCTGTAATACACCACTTTTTGAGCAACTGTATTAAAAAAGCCCTTTTTATCCTACATTTTGGCGCGTAGTTTCAGAAGTTAACATCGTCGTTCTCAACAAACTCTATTTAATTATCCACCCTTACGTTGTTAACACCACCACGATCGGGACGAATCGTATCGCCTCCTCTTTTATACCGCGTACATCGAGGGACTGGAACAATTTGCCACTGTCTTCAAGGCTAGTTAAGTGCGCTTTAGGCCGCTGCCTCGAATCTTGCAGGCAGCGGGGTGGCGGCGGAAGCGGCGCGGGAGCCGAGCGGGCATCGAAGACCCGTTCTCGAATCTAGCGGGTAGATCGCGCGTCACTATAGCCGCGTAGTGTTGTGTTAACGATTGTGTCGACGAGATATTCGTTTTTATTCGCGAAAGAAATGTCTGAACAATGGCGGCAACATCTTTTTGATTCAAATTTATTCCTAACGTTCCTATTCCTAACGTTCGATCACCGCTCGCTGCCCGCCCGCTGCCCGCAAGATTCGAGCGCGAGAAGTACACCGCTCGCTACCCGCCACCGCCCCGCTGCCGCGCCGCTGTTTTCTAGAACCGGTCCCTTTGATTTTACGCATAAGATCCTGCCGCTCACTCGCCGCCTCCGCTGCCGCCCCGCTGCCCACAATATTCGAGACAGCGGCCTTACCATCAACGATTGCGTCACTGCTTACCATCAGGTGGGATTGCAGTCAAGCGCTAGTTTATACTTATAAAAAGTCGTAATTCTCTCAATAGGCTATTATAACGTCTGACAGACGAAGCAGAGGTCATAAGTTTGGACATCACCGCAAAGCCAGTTTATAAGAAAACTCAAAGCGTGCCAGATTTGAAAGGATTACCAGGAATGTTTAAGGTTTTTTAAATTGTTCTAAATGAGCGCCTGTTCCTAAGTTAATAAAAAGAAAGATGTGTTAGGAGTATGGACGCCTATGCTGAATAAATAACAAACCTTCTTTTCCATCAAGACTTTACTTGTTAACGCTCTCTTGTCTAGGTTATGCACTGTCATGTACTTGATTTAAATACATAGTTTAAATTATATAATCGCCTTTGTCCTTATTTCATCAAAACGGCAGTTGAGCGAGGTGATGCAATGGTGCTGCTCCAGAGGGGGATTGGATCAGGAGACTGCCGGGACGCCCGAACCCTCCCAAGGATCGCCATCTAGTCCTCTCGCCCGACCGCCAACCGGCACGATGGAGCCATCCTGGAATTTTTCGCAGATGGCGGGGTAGCCTTTCATGTGTGGCTGGCACACTACTTGGGCCCCAACTACCTGCGGTTGGCCAGCGGAACACCGTGCTTCGAATCCCGCTACCCTCCACGACCAAACTCCCGATACGACAACATCTGGCGCATCGTACGGGGCACATATCGCAACACAACTGCTCCGACCTTTCCTTCGTACGGCTTCACCAGACATCATGCCGGAACACGACGAATCGCTTGGCGGCAAGACTTTGTCTGGTGGGTGGTAACTTCTATGCCGACAGCCGATGTTATGGCCTACCACCGCTATCACTGCTCGTTTAGTACTACCTAGGGAGGTCCTAATAATTCAAGTAGATCCAACGAACGTAAGCAATTCATCCCCCAGAAGCGACTTTCTTAGTCTTCTTATAAATCTCTAAACTATATACAATATGTTAAGAGAAACCCTGTCCGACCCATAAGGATTGTAAAGGTTAGGTAAACACATGACCAAATAGCATATGAAATTTTACATAATCATCATAGTAACAATACTAGTGAATTTTGAAATTATCTTTTTTTTCCCGCGAATTAATTCCAACTTCCCCAAAATTTGGTAATTTTTAAAAAGTGACAACATTATTTTTGACGGTATAATTCTGAGCGAATAGCGATGCGACCGCGTGCCGCGTGCCCCGCCCCTCTTCGCCCGCCTCGCCGCGTCGCCTGTATGGCCTACCACACATGTTTTAAGTTACCTCTTTTTGCGAAATAATATTAATTGTTTTAGGGGATTTTTTTTTTTTAGGTTTAGCTCGGCTTTGTAGGCATTAGTAGAATCAGTTATCGATACCTAACAATACCTTCACGGATCGGACAGGGTTTTCTTTACATATTGTATAAAGAAGACTTACATATGGTCATGTCGCTTCAATTATATTGTTAATTCTAGATTCACTCCAGGTCATGCCATGTCTGGAGTAAATGTGACCATAGTGGTACGAAATATCTAAGAGTTGGGATTTTACATCTATTATTAAGAATATGTAAGTACACATAATACATCTTGTCTGTTGAGGTAGATGAGTCTGAGTAGCATAATACTGAGCGACAGCCGTTTTGCGTTTTGCGTTTTGCGTTTTCCTCAACTATATTTTTTTGTTTTTTTTGTAAACTTTTACGTCATGTTTACGGAAAATAAACGGATTTTTTCTTTCTTTCTTTCATTCAAGATAATACCTAAGTTAATTCATTTTTAAAGTGAATACTTCTTTAGCGACTTTGAGCAATTTTCTTGGATGGGAGAAAAGCATTGAATTAGCGTGAGCGTGACCGTCTTCACAAATGCACAGTGATAGTACAGTAGCTATTGCGAATACCAGATTAACAGGGTCGTCTTTTCTCAGATCATTAGGATTAAACGGTCATTCGTCTGCAACGCGAATTAAACACAGCATCATAATATTGCAAAGGTCAGTAAACTCCAAATAAAATGTTCTTTAATGGCAGTTTCGAGTAACAGTTTATCGTCGATTGAATCGCGGCGCTGCAAAGATAATAATCCCGAGGAGAGCAGGGGCTTAACTCCGAATCTACTGTAGGTACTAAAGAATTTTTACGCTCTACAAATCTACTCCAATGACAAAAAATTTTCGAACTTTTAATGTGCTGTTGAAATCTATAATTATTTCTTTAGTTATCACCGTCCTTAGCCCGTTTTTAGAATTCCGTACTTAGTATATCAACTCAATGTAACAAAGAGCCCATTTTTACCCGACTACGGCAAAGCAAAAGGAGGGTTATGATTTTGACAGGCTATGTATGTATGTATGTTCATCTATTCCCTCGTAACTTCTAAACTACTTATCAGAATTCGACAAATGATATATCATTAGAAGCGTCTTTATTGTCCGCTGGTTATAGGCTATATGGGGTTTCACAAAATTTAATGTGGCGCCCTCTAGCGGACAAAACATACAGAGTAAAAAAATAAAGTTAAGATAAATATGCCGTGTTTGGTATCATTTGAAAGCGCTTTACTTGTACATTTTGAATTTATATATATTGCTAGCATTTGCTTGTGACTTTACCTGTATTCATGGGCTGGTTGCATATAATTCACATCTTTTCGTTCGTAGCGTCTTTACTACTTATCAGAATAAGACCACTGCAGTACCATTAGAAGGGCCTTGATATTCTGTTAGATATGAGCTATAAAGCTTGTCACCAAATTTAGTATTGCGCCCTCTAGCGAACAAAAAGTTCTATGTTAATATAAGATTAAAATAAATATACCGTGTTTGGTATCACGTGAAAAAGCTACTTTATGCTTGTACATAGTTACAAGAATGCTTTAATGATGTTAATATGAGCGATAAGAGTAAAGCGCGGATCACGGGAACTGTGAATCGCTTTATGCAATGTAGAGCAGTGTGAACATTAATAGAATTTGTAATGCACTAATGAAAACGACATAAGCTGGGAGTAATTCCACGCGGTGAAGGCGGAAACAGTTTGATAACTGGCTAAAACTCCCTTAAAAATGTCCTCTGCACTATATGCCTTCGGGCTTATGTTGTTATATGTGCGTGTAGATGTAATATGTCAAGTACCTAGTTTTTAGTTCATAAATTTAACTTTTGTTAATATTATGCGGCACAAATAGTGTATTTGTGCCGCATAATATTAACAAAAGTTTAATAACAAAAAATTAACACCAAAATAGTACAAATAATAAAAAGTAAGAAAACTAAAACCCAACTACGACAAAAAACGACGCTGAAAAAGTATCAAATAAGAATTTCAGAATACTGAACTGAACAAAGTTGCTAATGTAGATGCACGTAAATGGACACAGTAGACTCTACCAAGATGCCTTCGTTGTAAATTGACAATAATGTCATACAATACAATTCTAAAGTATGCAATATTCACTATGTAGAGATAAATTTTCATTTTTGGAAAGGCGTAGTCACACGTTGTCAAGGTGCTACGGTAGGTACGTATATGTAACCTGTGACTACGCCTTTCAAAACATGAAAATTTATCTCTACTTATTGAATATTGCATACTTCAGAATAGTATTGTATGACATTATTGTCAATTTATCTAAATTCTGTAATGGGGACACGAATGGGAAATTGATCGTGGCCGTCGGGCACGTACAATACGACATGAGATCCGCTTCACCGGCTACCGAGGCGGTGCGCGGTGCCGTGTGTTAAGCGCCTAAGACACGCGTCGCTTCGTGTTATGAAAAAAAAAACCGGACACGAAGCGACGCGTCTCTTACTTGTAGTAACCATGTGTAGAAAGAAGCTGTGAATGTGTGTGGTAGCGTAGTAGCTATCGGTGCCGTTCGAGACAATGGCGAATTCGAAAGTGTGTATTTTGAGTGCTGATAAGACTTTTTTTTATAATCATAAACTAGTGCTTGACTGCAATTCAGCCTGATGGTAAGCAGTGATGCATTGTTTATGGTAAAGCGCGCTTGCTTATTAAGAGCCTACTCACTAAAAAAAAAAACTGTGTGCACAGGAAGGAAGAGGGAAGTTGAGCGAGGTGATGCAATGTTAAACCCATCAAGACGACCAACTATGCTGCGCTAGAGGGAGAATGATCTGGAGACCCTCCACGACGAAACTCCCGACACAACAACATTTGGCGCATCGTACCCGCCACACATCGCAACACAACTACTCAGACTAGTCCTCTCTACGGCTTCACCAGACATCATACCGGAACACGACGAATCGCTTGTCGGCAAGACACTCTGGTATCCATAAGTCAAACGCCTCTTGCTTCTTGCGATAAAGGTTCTTTAAAAGAATAATATGTATGAAGTCATTTAAATTTTTATTTTCTCATTATCAGTCCTCTATATCATCGTTGTCTACTTTAGTAACTTACAGTTTAAATTTAATCCCGCACAAGTTTTGAAAGTTGACACAAGGTTTGAAAATGGGTACCCCTTTTACTAAGTTTTAAATCTTGTGCGGTAACCATACCAAAGGGTTATATGATACAATTATACTCTGTTTTACTTCTATACATACCAAATTTTTCATCTCCTTCTGTCTTTCATAATTTCTAATAGCTATAAATCTATCTACTTCTCTTAGAATAAAAGTTCAGTAATTGTCTCACTGATAGACGGTAACATGAATTTTAAGTAAAAGATGGTTAGTGATGTTAGGTAGTACATAACATATGAGTCATCTAAATGCATGCAATGTTACATGAAATGCAATCTAAAACTAACAGAATTTCTGTTAACGTGTGTTACATTTCATTTATTTATATTCACGAAGCGACGCGTAGTACGGTTGTGGTTATCAAATCTAAAAACACAGTGTAATAGTTTGATTACACTGCAGGAAACTTGGTTGTTGCCGGATGAAATCTCGTTTCTTAATACTATCAGTGATGAGTTCAGGTACACAGGTATATTGCGGTGGACACGTCAGGGGAAATATTACGCGGTCGACCGTACGGTTTTGTTGCTCTCTTGTGGCGGCGTAGTATTATTTTTTATAATATTACAACTATTGAGTGCGATAACCCTCGGTTGTCATCATCATCATCACAGCGTTAATCCCAGTCGCATCCGAAGCCTTTTCAGCTTTGGAGTCTGGGGTCCGCTTTTACCAGTCCTACTGCTGAAATGGCTGAACTTCGACATTTTCCGTGAAGCGACTGCCGTCTGACCTCCACAACCCGAAGGCGACATCGAAGCATTGCAGTTAGACCAATTGTTGGACTTTTGAGGGCTCCAACAACCCGTAACGACTGCCACTAGATGTTCGTATGGCAACCGGGACCAACGGCTTAACGTGCTTTCCGAGGCACGACCAGACCAGTGCAAGTATTCATATTCATGCATACAAATACTTGCACTGTGCGGGGATCGAACCCGCGCCACCTTGCGCAGCGGCCGCGACCACTACCGCTACGCCACGGAGGCTGTCGGTTGTGTGCAGTAAAAATTGTGCTACAGGAAAGGTGTTTTCTAGTTTTTAGTGTTTATATGCCCACAGACTCAGCGGCAAATTTAACGGAGTTCACGGATATAATGAGCTCGGTGAGTGCAATTGTTGATAACTGTAGCGTAGAAAACGTTTACATTCTGGGAGACTAATGCTCATCCGTCTGAACAATTTTTTACCCGACTGCCAGGAGGGTTATGTTTTTAGCTCCAGAACCGCTGAACGGATTTTCACATTTGAGGTATCGTTAGATTTGCCTTAATTGCCCAACTGCTACTAGATAGGTGACATTTTAAAAAAACCAAAATGGCGGATGTATAACGCCATATTGTGAGATATAAAAAAATAAATTTCTACCAAGCATATCGAGTGGGATATCAAAATGAAGGATTTGAAACACTGATTCTAAATATGTATATAACTTAATATTAAATGGAACAAAAAAAAGAATTACATATTTTTTTCTGCCAAGCATATCGAGTTGGGTATCAAAATTACGGATTTTAATCACTGATTATAATAAATATATTGATTCTAAATATAGTTTATATAAAAAAAGCCTTTAAACATAAAATTGCCGTTTAATAGAAAAAAAATCTTTTGTATTAATTGAAGTAATTACTCATGCAATCAATGTATTTTTGCCAACACAGTGGCAGTTTATTGATTCTTAAAGAAATCAGCTGGACGAGAGGCAAGTGGCAGTCTCCGAATGGGGCAATGCCAAACTTGTAGCATTTAATACCGCCAAAACACAGGCGTGTCTTTCACCCCCAAAAGGAGCCCGTTCACCTTGGCTCCAACTTTTCGAAATGTATCCTTGGAGTGTACCGACCACCTTCAGCTATTGGGAGTTGAGATTTCCTCCAACCTAAACTTTGGGCGGTTCATTGAGTCCAAGGCCAAGGCGTCTGCCAAGAAACTTGGCGTTATCGCAAAGGTCCGGCGGTACTTCACACCAGGGCAGCTTTTAATGTTGTACAAAGCACAGGTCGGTTCGTGTGTGGAGTACTGCAGCCACATTTGGGCTGGTGCTGCTAAGTGTCACCTGGCCACTTTGGATTCAGTGGAGAGGCGGGCGAAGAGGCTGATTGGTAACCCTGACTTAACTCGAGACGGACTCCAAAGCCTAGAGCGCAGACGTAGAGTAGCCAGCCTTTCGGTCTTCTATAGGATGCATTTTGGGGAGTGTGCGAGGGAATTGCATGATTTAATTCCCCCATCTCCGTTCCACCATCGGACAACCCGTCGTACGGCAAGTTTCCACCCTTACGAGGTGAGTATGAGGTCGCGTTTTGTCGTGCAGGAGCAGCGGAGAGGTGCGATTTACCAATGCTGGTTGGAGATGTGACAGTTTCTCCATCATTGTGTTCAGTTCTTCACAGTACACATCTGCAGTAATGCTCATCCCGTTTGGTAAGAAGATGTGATGAATCACATCGGTTAGTCCACCAAACAGGGACCATCGCTTTTCTAGGGGTAAGATTTCGTTTGGGGCATTGTTTAGGCGCTGAACCAGGCCCTAATCAACTTGCTAAGCTCTTGCGGTTAGCAAACAGAATCCATTTTTCATCGCAGGTAACAATGTGTTTAAAATTCCTTCATTTGTTTGTCTGTTGAGCAGTGTCAGGCGCGTCTCGCGTACTTCGCGCTGGCGATCATTGAGTTCGTGGGGTACCCATTTGGCAAAATATTTTACCTTGCCAATTCGACACATATGGTCCAGTATAGTTTGTATTTTTTGTTTGTTTTATCGAAAGCTGTTGCTATATCAGCCGTAGATTGTGTATCATCAGCTGCCACAATCGTTTTTAATTCGTCATTGTCGACCAAAAGTCTTCAGACGACCACGGGGTTCATTTTTAAAGTCGAAATTCCCAGAATAGCAGTGAGCAAACCAATAACAATTGCTGCGCTGGTTTGTAGTGTTAGCTCCGTAAACGTCGTAGATGTTACGTGCCGCTTGTGCCGCGTTGTTAGCATAACGGTACTCATGTAATTAAACATTCGAGTAACTATGGATAGTTACTCGAATTTTTAACGTATCCATAATGACGAAAAAGATTGAAATGTGATGGAAATGTACGAGTAATCAATAAACAAATGACTACTTTTGTAAAAAAAGAGCTCCATGTTGAAAAAAGCAAGATAAAATTAATTTGAAATTAGAATTATTAGCCAAACAGGTTTTTTTTATTTGAAATGGCAAGTACTGCAGAATGGCAATTTATTATGTAAATAACTATTATAACGTGCAGTATAAATTATAAATGGAAAGAAAAAAATATGCTACATTAATAGTATGTATATAACGCGACCATGACAGAAAAGTTAGAAAAGCTCACAAAAGTATACAATGTTAGTGCTGTAGATATCTCATTTGATCCTAAAACATATGGTCACAAACCACGAGAGAAATACATACCTGAAGATCCCAATAAATCAGGTAGTATACCAAACCACCCAAATTAGGTATAAGCTCTCGAGCCATGCTAAGACGGAACATCAATGTTAACAGCCCATTTCTACCTTTTCAGTTCGTTACAGTTTTATGCAGGCGGGTTTTTTGTTTTTAAATAATATTTTTTTATTGATGAAATGTCTTAGTATTGTAATGAACAAAATTGGAAGTGTATTGACGTATAAATAGTAGGAACGGGTTCGAGCACGTACACGTTTCTAAGTGAGGTCTACGGGTCTAAAAGGTGGCTTGACCATTGTTTAGTAACGGAAGCAGCCCTGAGGTCCGTTAGGAACGTGTATGTCCTACATGACGTTTTATGGTCTGATCACTTTCCCCTAGTCATGGAATGGTGTTTGGATACAATTTTACCAAAGAGACCCGTGAAATGTGTAATCTCGAATGGCATTCTGTGGGGGGATAGAAATCCAAGTCAAATAAATAGCTATCAAATGAATGTCATGAAAAATTACGCTTAATTGACTTCCTAAGTGTTGTGATTATGTTTGTAACAACCCTAGTCACAGGAAAGTAATTGAAATGTTATATTTACAAATTGTACGCGCCTTAAGCGAAGCAGCACCAGTGGGAAGGGTTGATAGTAACAGAACCTCTAGAAGAATTGTAGAATGGAATACCCATGTTGCCGACGGGCATGCTCGGGAGCAATTTCTGCGGTGGGCAATGAAAAGCCCACATCTGGGAATTTGTATACTGAAATGCGTGAAAGTAGAAGAATCTTTAAGTCACGTGTCAAATGGTGTCAAGATCATAAAGATCAGCTAAAAATTGATGTATTGGCGTCATGTCATGCTAAGCACGATTTTAAAAGCTTTTGGAAGCAGACTAATAGGTTGCACAGTAAAGCGGGTGTGCCTGTGAGCGTCGACGGCGTGAGTGATTCAAAAGAAATTGCTAACCTTTTTAAAGAACGGTTTTTTTGTAAAATCGCCACTAGGACCGTCACGTATGGTGTTGGATGCTCAACCCGGAGTGGAAATACCGGTTTAATTTCATGCTACCGAGATAGCTAAAATTATAAAATCTATGACGCGAGGTAAGTCCCCTGGCCACGATGGGTTAAGCATTGAGTACCTTCAATATGCGGGCCCACATCTGCCGAGAGTCCTTGTTATGTTATACAGCTTTTGTGTAAATCATAGTTATATGCCAGATGAGATGATGCGTACAGTTTTTGTCCCCGTGGTTAACCCGCCATCACTCGCGCGGGGTGCTATCAGCACTCCACGCATTTTTGAACGTAAAAAAGAATAATAATTTCTTCAGTTATGTATCGGCTCGTCTCAGTACCTTCAAGTTACCTTCAAACGCATCGAAATGGGTCGGGAGGGGTAGTGTGGTGCAAGCACTTGCAGTGTGAGGACGTTTCAAAGTTTGCATGGGGTGGTCACGACACCCCGCGAGCGCTCGTGTTGTACTTTTGCGGAGGCTACTTTATCATTAAGGTATGTTTGTGTCAACTGTTTTGTAAACATAAATAATTTAGTTGTGGTTTTATTTACTATAAATATATATTTATATATTTCTAAGCATATATTTAATGGTTTTTGTTTTCACGCACTTCTAATTAGGTACCTTCCTGTGTTCGTAAGTATGTAATTTTTTTTCAAATCTTTTTGTTTTCAGATGAATTGGGAACAGGAGCAAGCGAGATTGATAGAAGAAATAATATCGGATAACGAATATAATGGTGCAGTGGAAAGTGATGCCAGCTTGGATGAAGATTTTATTCAAGAATCTGATCAGAACAGGATATTTTATCGGAGTCTGAAGTAGAAGAGGCTGAAACTGAGGATCGTCAACGGGATGATTACATCGGAAAATACAAAGTAACTATCAATGCTAATGTTATTTACAATTAGAATATGGTGCAATCAAATGTAACATGAAAAGGCCTGAGTTTTTGGAATCATTGGGTTTGAGCATGCTTCAAGGTCACCTTGATAGAAGATCTTCACAACCAGGGTTACCGAAAGCACTCAAGGGGATGTCGAAGGAATATCGCCCACAAAAGAGCAGCGCTGTATAGTTTATCCACGTTCTAAAGACATCAAAACATTGAGTCACTGCATTTTTTGTAAAAAAAACCATGTGTCAAAAACACATGAAGTTAATTTGCAGTTCTTGTTACGAAAACGAAGAAATTTTTATTTAATTTTGT
This sequence comes from Sesamia nonagrioides, assembly GCA_017933935.1. Classification (NCBI taxonomy): domain Eukaryota; kingdom Metazoa; phylum Arthropoda; class Insecta; order Lepidoptera; family Noctuidae; genus Sesamia; species Sesamia nonagrioides. Next base: position 2,700 of record JADWQK010002550.1, on the reverse strand, counting down.
TACTTAATCCTTACATTTTGTTTTGAAATGACAAAATTTATGTTAAAAAGGAAGAACTTATCTGTTTTTGCTTTTTTTGAGAAATGATCTCAATCATCATTCTCCTGCCCCTATCCCAATTTATTTGGGGTCGGCGCAACATGTCTTTTTCTTCCATGCATCCCTATCAGAAACCATCTCGGCAGTCACCCCCTTCTTAGCCATATCATCCTTCACACATTCCATCCATCGTTTCTTTGGTCTTCCCCTACTCTTATAGCCATCAACATTCATAATTAAGACTCTCCTCACGACATTCTCTTCAGTTCTCCGTAACACATGCCCGTACCATGACAACCGATTTCCACACAACTTTTCAGCTACCGGTGCCACTTTCAGACTTCCTCTTATGTATTATGTTATGACTAAAATGGCTGATTATTATAATGTTTTGTAGAACAGAGATAAAGTTGATTAAAAAATTTAGTTTTTTTTTTTATTTATATACGTTATACAACACAAAATAATAAAATGCAGGTGTAATTCCAATAACTTCTACTATATTTGTATAAATATACTTTGAGTATGTGGGGTGGCCCCAACACCCCGCGAGTGCTCACGAGGTGAAAAACCGCGCGAGTGATGGAGGGTTAAAAACAAAACTTGGGACCTCGCAGACAGTGGCAATTATAGACCGATTTCACTTGCCACGGTGTTGTCAAAGGTGTTTCACAGTGTGCTTAATGCTCAGTTGAACTCTGTAATCAGCCTTAACGATAATCAGTTCGGATTTCGTTCTGGGCTGTCAACGGAGGCTGCAGTGCTGAGTCTTAAGCATATGGTCACGTATTACACTCAGAGAGGGACGCCCGTGTACGCCTGCTTTTTGGACCTTTCTAGGGCATTTGATCTGGTTTCATACAATAGGTTATGGAAAAAATTGGAAAACACTAACCTGGCAAAAGAACTCATTAACATCTTTAAATATTAATAATAATAATAATAAGCCCTGACCGCCGGTAGCTTGGACCCTGTTCCCGATACCGGTGGGCTACTATTTTTTTTATTTTTAAATGTTTTTTTATGTATTTTTTATGTAGAAATATTTAAAAATGTAATTTATATGTATGTACAATAAAATAAAGGAATAATAATAACAATAATAAAAAAAAAAAAAAAAATTGGCAACATCAAATGTCAACATCATATTTTCATCCATATCAAATATATTATTTTATATCAGTTTTTCATTTCCATATTGTGATATCTTCAAGAGAAAACCCAAGCCCAAATCCAAAATAATAAAATTCAACAACAAAAACAGTTTCTATACACGATGGAGAAGTTTTCTACTCGAACCAAACCGACCCGTTGGAAATGACATCTGTCATGTCATGTCGGAAAATACAAACCAGAAAAATATGTGAATAATATGATTGTGCGATGTTGACAAGATCTGCCGCTCGAAGAGCACGCCCACCATCTCCGGACTCGTTGCTCAGCTCCGCCTCGCCGCCGCCGGCCTCCAGCGCCACTGTAAGTGCTGTGACGACCCCGGCCGCGGCAGTTGCGTCGAGCTCGGGCGACGAGTACTTCTCTCCGCCGACGACGCCACCACCTGCACGCCGACGGGGAGGACGCCGGCCGCCGGACCGCTTAGGACCTCGAGGCCCATCGGCTTCTGACAGGGTCCCAGCTCCCGGCGGTAGTGTGCAGCGCATGAGATGGACACAATCCATTAATGAAAATGTCATGCGCTTATACTATGGGGCTACAGAGGGAGGAAACAACCTGACCGCGTACCGTGTTCGAATGCTCTCTCTGTTTCAGGTGCTTGAGCCAGCTGTCAACGTGTCGGCGCAACGACTGTCGGATCAGGTACGGGTTATCCAGCGTAATCATATGTTGGATAATACTGTGCTTGATCGCCTGCGAAACGAAATGCAGAGTAGCCGTATCATTGCTCACCAGTCGCAGACTGCGGAGATACCACCGCAGCCCACAAACTATGCTGACGAGGGGAGTAATGATAGGGCTACCAATGTAAGTACCCAGTGCAATGAGGAGTTAATAAATGCTTTGGAGGCTGCGATTCGGGAATATCGTTTTACCCCGGCAGAACTGAGACCACGCCTGCCACGTTTGCCCATGCATAACAGAAATAGGGCACTGATGGCTGCTCTGGATGCGCAGTTATCAGATTATTTTGATACTTGCGAGGACCTCACTGATACTCATTCAATCCTGTACTGCGCAGCTGTAGCAGCTTGTCGTGTAGCTCATGTCAAATTTCCCAGTGACTCTAGAGCTACACGACCTAAACCAGTAGTACCAGCTTGGCAGCACAGGGTTGAACGTCGTATTGGTGGGGCCAGAGCACTCATCGGTAAACTAATCTGCTTCAGGGAGGGTAATACTCGTCCCAGAGTGATGCGCTTTGTGAGGCGGGCATTTGCAGGTACAAATATCAGCCCACAAAATTATATGGCCCGTGTCACGGAGCGCATCGACTTCCTGAAGCAGAAAGTGTATGCATGGGCGAACCGTATCAGAAGATACAAACGACGAGTGGAACGGTACACCCAGAATCGCACCTTCCAAAGCAATGAAAGGTGGGTTTAAAGGGACTGGGAACGACCAGAACAAGGTGTGACTGACACGTGCCTACCGGATGATGATGCCATGTGTTCATTTTGGCGCAGTATCTGGTCGGTACCTGTC
>JADWQK010001793.1:0-38713 GCA_017933935.1 Sesamia nonagrioides | reverse complement strand
GAAGCTTGATTAAATGCAGATCGAAAACGTTTTATGTTACGCCAGACTAATGAAGGGCTTGTATTAGGAGAGAGTGAAGAACAAAAAGCTTTCCAGCCTTGTTGTTTCTTCTCTCTAAGTAATTCACGGGTAGATTTAACAGCAGTCTGTAGCAAAAGTAATTTCTCATCACTCATATCACAAGCATATTCCTTCTCAGCCATTTTTCTTCTATGAACAGCTTCAGCGCATTCCGAATCCCACCACGGAGGAAAAGGAATTTTCCGTGAGGAATTATCCTTGATAGGAAAAATCTCATCTGCTGCATCGATAATGCACTTAGCAAAAGCTGCAGCTCTATCCAACTCATTTAAGTCAGGTATTTGTGTGATCTTGAATTCCACTCGGGTCTTGTATGTGGACCAGTCGGCATCATACAACTTATGTTTTATACGAGGTTTGGGTTTTGGTGTATTTCTACCCTTAATAGGAGATGTGATAATTAATGGAAAATGATCACTGCCAAAAGTAGATGTTAGAGGCGACCAAGACATTAATGATGCCAAAGAGGGTGTACAAATAGACAAATCAACAGCACTAAAATTCTCATTAGGGTTTGTGCGCCTCGTTGGAGCACCAGTATTTAACACACAAAGATGAAAAGAGTCTAAAATTTCCAATAAATATTCTCCATCACTATTAGTGATGGTACTACCCCAAGATTGGTGATGAGAGTTAAAATCTCCAAGCAGCAAAAATGGTGTGTGTATACTAGACAGCAACAATTTTATTTCATCAAAAGCAGCGATAGAAGGCTTGGACAGATAAACTGAAATGATAGTAATATTGTCAACATAAACTCCTACAATATTAATATCATCACGGTTACGAGGAGGAAAAGTTATTTGAGAAAAAGACACAGTATTTTTGACAAGAATGGCGACACCACCATACCCATCAGCTCTGTCTTCACGTATACAAGTGAAACCAGAAATACCAAAAATATAACCTGGCCTTAGCCATGTTTCTGACAAAACTATAATTAAAGGATTAAACTTATTTATAAGGTAAATTAAATCACTCTTTTTAGGTACTATACTCCGACAATTCCACTGAATAATTTGGCAATCCATTATTGATATCAACTGTTTGTTTTAAAAACTCATTTAGAGTGGCAACGTCGGACGGTTTTAAAATATTTGAATTACTATGAAGCAATGCACCAAGAATGCTCAATATTAAATTTAATATCTGCGAATGTTTCAAGTTTCCATCATCATCTAATTTTGCTTTTAAACCACAACCATTAGCCGGGGTAGGAATTTGACCTTCTTTAATAATTGCATTATGAGCAGCACAGTCAAAACCCTTGGAAAACTTAGGAAGTGACCGAGGTTTCAGAAAAACTGTTTTATTATATGAAACAGGATTAGCATTGCTAGAACTTGGACTTGCAATGTTGTTATGTGAAGCTGGTTTAACTGGGGTACTTAAAGCATTCGCATATGACTTAGACACTGGAGGGTGTAGTTTACATGCTTCCATATAGGAAATGCAGTTGTGTGCCATTGTATGCTTAATTTCTTTCTGGCGATTAAATTCTGGACAAACTTTGCTAGTAGCAAAATGAAAACCATTGCACATAATACAAACAGCCGCATCATCCTCAACTGAACATGAATCGCCTGTATGATTCTGACTGCATTTAAAACATCTTGGTACAGAACGACATAATGCTTTGGTATGTCCATAGCGGCAGCACTTATAGCACTGAATAGTGGGAAATGTGTAAATATCAACAGGAACAGAATTAAAACAAACAAAAACTCTCTTTGGAAGGACTTGTCCATCAAAGGTAAGAACTACTGATTGAGAGGGCTTCCATGTAGTAGATTCAGTGGTGGTAACTTTGTAATTGAGACGCCTAACTTTTAGCACTTTACCACAGCCAACAGGTACTGACACATTTTCTATAATTTCTTCCACAGACCAGTCATTAGGGATACCTCTAATCAGTCCCATCCTTGTCACACTAAAGGTGGGAATGAACGCCTTAAAATTGTATGTAGATAAATTTTTATTTCCAATAAAATCATTAGCAGCACTGTGAGTAGTGAAAGCCACAGCACATCTGTTCCTACCTATTCTTTTCACACTACCTGGTATTATATACTGAAATTTATTTTTCTTTAAAAAATTGCCAAAGGCCATGGGATGTAAGGTAGTACTAGTATTTGAGGATGCTTCTATTTTTTGGACATGGACTACATACGGTTGCAAATCTGAAGCAAGGTACTCTTTCCTACCAAGAGATGGTTGAGGGAGTTTTGCAGTAACATTATCCACACTACTTTGATGTCTTGTTTCAATTAAGGGTTGAGAGCCTGAGCCTGATATATGGATGTGAGGTTCCTCAACAACATCATTTGAGGTAATAATGCATTGGCATTGTGTTGTATCACTGCTATCAGTAGAATTCCTTTTCTTTTTCCTACGCTTATTACAATGCTTGCAAACAGACCTAGGTTGATGGCGAACCCTTTTACGTGTTCCTTCGCTTTTGAAGTAGACACTTGAGAAACATCCGTATCCATTCCACTCAAATCATCGGAAATAGTCACATAACTTGCGACAGGGGGATCCAGGCATAAGCCTGAACCCCCTGGCTCCAAGTCAGGAGGGTCGTTCATACACTAATAGTAAAATATATACACTTACCAAAAACTCAGCAAAGTATACAAAATAACACAAAATATACAAATATCAAACTACAATAAATATGTACAATCTAAACTACAACCTCAACTGATCAAAATAATTAAGAAAAGTTAAAAATTAATTTTGCAAAGAAAAAACACTCCCGCCTTCTACGAAGTTTCCCGCGCTTTTTCTTTTTTGGTTTTATTTGTTCCATTTGGAACAGGCTAAGGTCAGAGACCATACTGCCATGTCTTCAGTAATTATTTTCTTTTCTTTTGTAACTTATCCTAACTTAATCTAACCTAAACCTATCTCCTTTCTTTTCCCGCGTGAAAAGAGACTAGGAGGCAGATTTGGTACAAAGCCATGATGTGGCCACTATGCTACAATATTTCACTGTTCTTTATGAATTATTCACTGAATGCACTTTTTACTACATAAATCACGCGTTTTTATTTAGTAAACGACACTATAAATAATTTTAAAAGTCCAATGAAAAATGAGCGTGACACTCATCTTGACATTCCCGCCAAACTCCACCCATAGACATTTTTTTTTTTTTGGTTCATTTCTTTCCGTTCGGGCGAATGGAAAAGGCAAAGGCATAGTACGCCATACAGCCAAGTCTTCAGTAATTTTTTTTCTTCATTAAATATCTATCCTAACTTATCCTAATTTATCCTAGCATAACTTAACCTAAACTAACTCCTTTCGTTTTACGCGTTTGGACGATAAGGAGCGGTTTAGCGTAAAGACATGATGAGGCCACTATGCTACAATATTTCACTGTTCTTTATGAATTATTCACTGAATGCACTTTTTACTACATAAATCACGCGTTTTTATTTAGTAAACGACACTATAAATAATTCAAAAATCCAATGAAAAACAAGCGTGGCTCACATCTTGGCATCCCGCCAAAAAAAAAACTTTAAAAAAAATTCATAGACCCTTTTTTTTGGTTAACTTCTTTCCGTACTTCTGAACGGAAAAGGCAAAGGGATAGTAAGCCATACAGCCTAGACTTCTTTTTTCTTGAGTAAGTTTATATCCTAAATTATTCTTTTTTTTTTGACGCTGTGGAAATGCCTTTACGCACCATACCCCGAAGGGCGCGTGTGATAATGTTATTACTGTGACTTCAGGGTTGGCAATTAGTTTTGTAGACTGAAGGTAGCTAAGTCAGATGGTCAAAGGGATAGAAAAATTATATAATAAAGTTTCATTTATCATTATTTATTATTTTAAGGAAAAACTTAATCAGGGTCAAATAAATTACTGCAGAACTGATACCTACATAGAAAAAAAGATTTAATGTTTTTTTTGGGCTCAGGCAAGACTGTGAAATTATATTAATATTCTCATTTAATAATACAAATACGTAAATTATCTGTCAGTTACAAAAATTTTGATTAAGTTGTATCTTACTTTGTCAAAAAGAAAAAAAAAAAAACTATCAAATATCAAAATGAATAGCAAATACACATAGGTAGGTACTATAATATTATTTACACAAAGCTTCCTTTTGCGGAAAAATAATAAACATCTGACTAATACCTACAATATCCGGTCAGACTGGACGCTGACGCCAGCGTATTTGGAAAAAGCCTGCAAGCAAACGACGTAATTTCGTTTGCTTTAATTCCTATAAGACCATAATGAAAGTATGAGCATTGCTAGAAATAACGCAATGAAATAACACAACTTACAATTCAGTCTCTTGATTTTAATTGAATAGGTAATTGGTAGTGTTTATTGGGTTATGGGTATTAAATTAAACAAAGGAATACTTAGTGATATCTTCATTAAAATATTTTTCTTTTAGTTTAGCACAGACTCAGAGAGTCGCCATACACCGGTAGCTGTCAGTATCAAAAAGGGAAGAGAGAGTTGCCAACAAAAATAAATATGACATGAACTATTTAAATCAATAGATTAATTTTTGCATCATATCGATTCTATCTAATTATTTCAACACGCCCCCTCAAAAATTAATCTCACAATACAATCACAATAGAAGTTCTAACTAAACGGTACACAGCGACTTTCAAGTGTCTCCTGGGAAATACAAAAATGATTGGTCCAGCATTTGCTGCACAGGATCAGGGAAACCCAGAAAAACCTGATCAAACCAATTTAATAAATAAAATGTCACAACTTATTCTAGACCCATTTTACTCCTAAAGATCTGGAATGTTGTCGCAGGCAATGGTTTTGTCATGGCATCTGCAATCTGATTACCTGTGGGAATATAATTTAATTTTATTATATTTTTCTCAACTTGCTCTCTTGAAAAATGATATTTAATATCAATGTGTTTAGATCTCTTGTGGCTGGTTGGATTACTTGCAATACTAATACAACCATTGTTGTCCTCATAGATTGTAATTGGTTTATCTATTTTTATATTAATACTAACTGCAAGAGATCTAAGCCACAATGCCTCCCTAACAGCTTCATACAAAGCCATATATTCAGCTTCAGTGGAAGAGGCTGCCACAGACATTTGTTTCTTAGTGTTCCATGTAATAGTGCACACATCAAATAGTTTAAATAAAAAATCCAGTTGTACTTTTTCTGTCTTGAGTATCATTTCCACCCCAGTCTGAGTCTACATAGCCACATAAAATATCATTGTAAGTATCACACCTTTCATAGCATAATTTTAATTCAGTAGTACCTTTTAAGTACCTTAACACTCTCTTCAGACACTGCCACAATTCAATGTTACTTTTGTTAGTATACCTACTTAGTATATTAACACTTGTGCTTAGGTCTGGCCTAGTACATAACATTATGTACATCAAACATCCTATTACATTTCTACATGGTGCGTCATATTTATCATTAGAGTTTAATGCTTCAAAATTTAATTTATTTTCTAGTGGGGTTTTTACAGGATTACAATCATGCATTTTAAATTTATTCAGTACTATTTTTATGTATGCACTTTGATCTAGTAATATTTTGTCATTATATCTAGTCACTTTAATGCCAAGAAAGTAATTTATGTCTTTTAAATCAGTCATTTTAAATTTGCTCATCAAATAATTTTTAAAACCACTTAGTGTATCAATGTCAGCGCATGCTATAACCAAATCATCAACATAGAGTACAACATATATATTTTTATAAACACTGCCTCTATCTAAAAAGTATATACATCTATCTACTTCAGAATTCTGAAAACCCTTTTCTTTTAGTGAGCAATCAAAAACTTCAAACCAGCACCTTGCTGCTTGCTTTAACCCATAAAGAGCCTTATTTAGTTTACAGACATAGTTATCTTTGCCATTCACACCCTCAGGAATTTTCATAAATATTTCTTCCTATGTCGCCGTTTAGAAACGCGGTCTTAACATCCATGTGGTGAATTAACAAATTGAATTGATTGGCAAAGGCAATTATAAACCTAAAACTAGACATTCTAGCCACAGGCGCAAAAGTCTCATTATAGTCTGTTAAGTATTCTTGACTAAATCCTCTAGCTACAAGACGAGCCTTATATCTGACAGGTTTGCCAAATTCATTAGTTTTAATACTAAAAATCCACTTACAGTCAACAATGTTTTTGTTTTCTGGTTTTGGTACCAGAGTCCAAGTTTTATTGGAATAAAGAGCATCTAATTCATCCTTAACAGCATGTTCCCATTGATCCCTGTCATCCAATGATTTGATTTCAGCATAAGAACTAGGAATACTTGATACAACAGATTGAGCGCACATTAAATAATCATCGCCATATTTCCTGTAATGTAATTCACGACCTTTTAATCTATCACTCCTCCTAGGCTCACTATTTAAACTTTCTGTGTTACTTTCAGAATTACTTTTTTTTCATCTCAATAATGTCATGTTGTGGTTTGTGAGGTCCAGCCTCACCATCAGATTTAGCCATATCTGATTTATTGCAATCAGAGTTTCGGGACTTTATTAATACTGATTTAGAATTATTACATATATCAGTTTTTCCATGAGAATTTAAAATATCCTCTTCAGGATTTACCTTAGGCCTGGATTTCACAAAATCCAGCTCGTCCACGATAACATCTCTGACCAATACGAACTTTTTAATTTCAGGATTCCAAACTTTATAACCGTTTGGTTCATATCCAACTAAAATACCTTTCCATGACTTTTCATCAAACTTATTTTTTATTGGTTTTAATATGCACATAAACAGTCGAACCAAAAACCTTTAAATATTTAACTTTAGGTTTTACTCCATGCCACATTTCATATGGTGTTTGTGAAAGCTTTAATGCTCTTGTTGGTGTTATGTTAATTAAATAGACTGCAGTTAAAACTGCCTCACCCCAGAACTGTTTATCCAACTTAGCACCATTAATCATAGATCGAGCTTTTTCAGTTATGGTACGTACCATCCGTTCAGAGACACCATTTAACTGTGGAGTTCGAGGGACTGTCAAATGATATGTGATTCCTTTCTCAACACAATAAGATTTCATTTCTGTAGATAAATACTCTCCACCATTATCACAATATAGGTTAACCAATTTTGTATTAAATTTAGCTTCACTTTTAGCAATAAAATCTTTGAATGTTGCAAATACATCAGATTTGTAAGTAATTATATATGTAACACAATAATGAGTGAAGTGATCTACAAACAATACAAAATAGTTTTTATTGTCAACAGTACTAGGAGTGATAGGTCCACAGACATCTGAATGGACAATAAACAATGGTCGTTTAATATGACTTTTGTCCTTACCTTTATTAAATGGTAATCGACTCTGTTTCCTATTTATGCATGATTCACATAAATCGTTTGTTGGTGTTACAGTAGATATTTGATTTATATCCTCAATCATGTTATAATTCTTTAATTGTAAAAATTTATTCTTACTCATATGGCCTAATCGTTGATGCCATAATGAATAAATATTATTATAATTTTTACATACCTGAGAAACAGACTGACATTTATTAACTGATGCAACAAAGTCCAAAACAATTAAATTATTAGATAACTTACCAGACATTAATACATTACCATCTTTGATAATTTGGGCACTGTCCTTTTCAAATAGAATGCTGAGTCCAGCCTGTTGCATTTTTGACACCGATAGTAAATTGTATGGCACATCTCTACAATATAGAACATCCTCTAGTTCACCTTGAATGCCCATGTTACTGGTAACCTGTAGAGTACCACTTTTGGTTGCTGAAATAAATTCACTGTTTTTTAGCGACAGAGATTTTTAAAGGAACAGTTAAAGTTGTATATGTAGAAAATAGATCATCTCTGTTTATGATATGATCTGATGCCCCTGAGTCCAGTAAAAAGGTTATTTTATTTGATTGGTCCTTATGTTTATGCATGCCGGTCATAAAGGCAAATCCAGAAAATTCTTCCGGCTTAGATGATTGAATAGTATTGACATTTTGAATTGTTCGGGTTTTATTTTCAATGTTATATTTTTGCTGATTTGTTGATTTCTTATAATGAAAACAATTTTTCTTCAAATGTCCTTTACGTCCACAATGATGACATTTTATAAAATGAGTATTTTTCCACAGTTTATTCTGGTAATGATTGTTCTTGAAATTGTTTTGCTTTAAAATATTGTTATTATTCTTCTTGAAACTCTGTGTTTTGTTATCCACATTGACATTGTCAGCACAATCATTTCTCAATTTAACCTCATGGTCTAGTAATCTAGTTTTTACAAAAGCTAAAGTCAGACTATCCTCCGACAATGTCTCAATAGCAGTTATTATGCCATCATATGATGTAGGTAACGTAAGTAATAAGTGGGCTATCTTATCCGTCTCTTCCAATTTTGCTCCAGCTGCAAGCAGTTCTGTGATCAAGTCATCAAAAATTGCGAAGTGTCGCACTAAAGTTGTGTCACCCTGTAATTTCAGCACAAGTAATTTTTTTTCTTAGTGCTAACTGCGTAGTGTAAGGTTTTATTAAGATAAATTGAAAATTAGAAGGAAAAGGTTGGCTACACTGATGAGTCGGGATGACGTAGCGTCAAGTGGGCGCGAGGAGAGGAAAAGAAAAAGGGCGCGAATGATAAGTTTGGTGTTCGGAGCAGAAAAGTTTAAAAATTAATAAGTTTAGTTACAAAGTTACAATAAGTTTAGTTTTAATGGCAGCAATAAGTTTTGTTATTGGAAGATTATCTTCTCAATAAGTTTGCTGGTTCATACTACTGATGCTCATGATTGTTAAAGTTACAATATACTGATTTTGGATACAATTGGTTGTGCTTTATTTCTGAGGTTCCTTAAATCTCAGAAGGGGGATTACAACTCTATTATTCAAGTAAGTACACGCCTGCATTTAACATTATTTAATAATTTTCTTTTTCTAAATAAATTATTAAATGCATTATGCCTAGTGATTTATATACATTAGGTTGTGTTATGATTAACTGTTAAGCAGCCATATTGTTGTACAATAAAATTATGCACTAGGACGAGTACCTAACGAGAAATATGTGTTTTTAAAAAAAAAATCACCACCAACCACCATACAAGAAAACGTTTCTTTTTAATCATGCTGTCCATTTCATTCCTATGTAAATATAATCCAAAAGCCCATTAAAGATCCTGAAATGGTATATCAACCTGTTGATAACGCTCTTAAAATATAATTTAATTATATGTAATTTTTTTTTTCTTTCAATTTTTATTAACAGTCTGTTGTTGTGAGTAGTATTTATAACTAAGACTAATAGTTATTTATTTTTGCTGCGAGTTTCAGAAAAATGGAAGATAAGGACGGGATTCAACGGAGCTTAAGGACTCCAACACGAGATCGGTCACGCTCCAGGTGGAGTTGCAACAGCAGACTACGAGAACGTGAGCCCTCTCTGAACCAGCGGCAGAAGCGGCCGCGCTTGTTTGAGATGGACCTGCGTGCAACGCGTGACACTGAGCAGCGGTGCAGTAGAAGCGAGCTTCGTTTGCCACATGTCCAGGCGGGCCGCCGGGATCACCGGAGCCGGAGCCGCAGCATATCGCCTGCCGCCAGAGGTTTGAGGCACCGGGAGAGCTGGAGCCGCATCAAGCCGTCTGCTGCCAGAGCTTCGAGGCCCCAAGAGATCTGGAGACGCAGCACGCCATCTGCTGCCAGAAGTTCGAGGACTCGGGAGAGCCGCAGCCGCAGCAGACCGTCTGCTGCCAAAGGTTCGAGACCCCGGGAGAGCTGGAGTCGCAGCAGGCTACAGGAAGCAAAGGCTTCGAGGGAGCCAGCACCGGCGGGCGTCGGACAGCGACACTCAAACAGGTCATGTAGCCCTACTTTTTCGTCTAGGGATGTGATTCAAATAATTCAATCAATTAAAGATATCCTCCCATCCCAGCCATCAAGCCAAAGCACACATGTGATTAATAGAGGTTTAGATCACAGAAATATCATTCCAGAATTTAATCCTTCCGAGAAAAACCAACGTGTAGATGTATGGATCAAGAAAGTTAATGAGTGTGCCGAGGTATATGGATGGGATGAGAAGACTTTAGTTCATTTTGCAATGCAAAAATTAGCGGGTCTAGCAAAAACATGGTACGAGAGTCTTAACTCAATACTGTATAGCTGGGAAGAATGGCAGATTAAGTTAAGCAATGCGTTCCCGAGCGAGCAGAATTTTGGCCAACTCTTAGAGGACATGCTCAAACGAAAAAGTAGGCCTAATGAGTTAATTGAAAATTATTACTACGAAAAGATAGTATTATTAAATCAGTGCGAAATTTACGGTAGGAAAGCAGTCGACTGCGTCATCCACGGCATCAGCGATAGGACTATAAGGTCAAGTGCTTTAGCATTAAGGTGCGAAGAGCCTGATCAGCTCCTAAAATTCTTATTAAGTAACAATAAAGAACTTCAGCAACCACCGGTCAGAGATAGGAATACATTCATAGTAGAGGATAGGCAAGGCGGTAATCGGGCGAATTTAAAAACAATTTCCAGTCTTTATTGTTATAATTGTAAGGAAAAGGGACACCCATTCTCCAGGTGCATCAAGCCCCTGCTCAAGTGCACTCATTGCAATAAAATAGGACACAAATCTGAAATATGCCGAAATATACAAGATAAGGGATCAGGAAAGTCGGATTTATCAGCAAAAACTATGCGCATTTCGAGCTCTAATATTTGTAACAAGTTCATAAAAAAGGTGTTCATCAATGAGAATGACGTATGTTTCGAAGCCTTCGTTGATCTTGGAAGTGAGGTTACGCTAATACGGCAGTCTGATTTTGATAAGCTTGGGGTATGTCACGACGCCACGCTATCTACAATGAAAGGTTTCGGCAATAATATTGTAAAGTCGATGGGCTCGGTGGAGCTTAATCTTTCGATAGATGGGGTAAGTGCTACAGTGTCGTGCCGGGTAGTGGATGATCGTTTCCTGGAGAAATCCATGTTGATTGGTCAGACCTATACGGAGCAGCCGCATGTAATTGTTTACAAAGACGCGAATAAACTTCAATTCTTGGATATAGGTGCGGAAGTACCCTGTCCTGATTTACACAAGGTTGACCAACACATGGAACGGGTAAGGGCATTTAATCAGTGTGTGCTTTTTGGCACCGCCAGTGTAAAAGCGTCGACATCAACAGTTTTTACAGGCAGTGTTTTGCTAGACACTAAAATCGTCGGTAAACCTAATTCTCAATACTTCGTGTGCGGTGGTGTATACCAAGTGAATAATGGTCTACTATTTGTTGTGGTTATACCGTGTGAGGCATCGTGCCTACTTCAAAGTAATTCTGTTTTTTCCAGAGCTGAAAGGGTAGAGTCAGTCTATAGGCTTGCGGACGTACAGTTGGTACAGAATCCTGTTGGTGACGAAATATTATCTTCTGAACCTTTTGACCAAAATGAGGTTCAATTGGGTAAAGCGGTATCTGATATTGATAGGGCTAAACTTATCGATATTTTACGACGAAATCAAGGATGTTTCGCAAATGATTTGGCGGGGTTAGGATGTACAAGCGTTACGGAGATGAAAATAGAGCTAAACAGCCAGCGTCCTGTAGTATATAGACCTTATCGTCTATCACACCACGAACGAGAGAAAGTTCGAGCGATGGTGGACGATATGTTACAGGCGGGGATCATCAGGGAATCCGTTTCGAGCTATGCTAGCCCAATCATTCTTGTACGAAAAAAGGATGGCAATATGCGATTATGTGTCGATTATAGGCAATTGAACTCTATCACCGTTAAGGAACGGTACCCCATGCCTGTGATTGAAGATGAAATTTCCAGGTTATCGGGTCAAGCATGGTTCATCACACTGGATTTAATGTCCGGTTATTACCAAGTGCCAATTGCGAAAGACAGCAAACACCTAACGGCGTTTGTCACACCGGACGGCCAGTACGAGTACAATCGAATGCCGTTTGGTTTGGCAAACGCTCCCGCTGTCTTTCAGCGAATGATGCACCATGTCTTGGGGCCAGCTCGGTTCGATAAGGCCACCGTGTACATAGATGACGTATTGATCTTTGGCAAGACTGCTGCTGAATGTTTGGAGCGTTTTGAGGAAATTCTTGGCCTCATAAAGAAAGCCAATCTTAAGTTGAACCTCTCAAAGTGTAGTTTCTTGCAAAATGAGATCAACTACTTAGGGTACGAGATCAGTGCGGCAGGTATGAGGCCAGGAAAAACGAAAATCCAAAGCGTCGTCAATTTCCCTCGTCCAGAGAATGTACATGGTGTACGCCAATTCTTAGGGTTATTCAGTTATTTTAGGAAATTTATCCAGGGCTTCGCTCAATATGCTTATCCACTGACGAAGCTCCTCAAAAAGGACACAGCATATGAGTGGACAAACTTCCAAGAGGAGGCTTTTAAAACCTTAAAAGCTAAGCTTACTGACAGACCTGTATTGTCTATATACGATCCATCAGCCGAGACAGAACTGCACGCAGACGCTAGCAAATTAGGTGTTGGTGGGATTCTGTTACAGCGGTCTCAAGGGAGTAGCGGTTCTTTCCATCCGGTGGCTTATTACAGTCGTCAGACGACACCCGAGGAGAAGAACTTTCACTCGTACGAACTAGAAACGTTAGCCGTTATTTGTTCTCTAAAAAAGTTTAGAGTATACCTGTTAGGAAAGCCATTCAAGGTAGTGTCAGATTGTAGCGCGCTTAGATCCACTTTCGTAAAGCGTGACTTAATACCAAGAATAGCTAGGTGGTGGCTAGCATTACAGGAGTTCGACTGTTGCATGGAGTATAGGGCGGGTACGAAAATGGGGCACGTAGATGCACTATCCAGGAATCCGGTTATTGACCCGGATAATTGGAGTTCTGAAAAATGCCCTAACGTGATGATTATAAATAATGAGGACTGGTTATTGACTCTTCAGCTGGGTGATCCAGAGTTACGTAGGATTCGTGACATTATTAGTAGCGATCTGGATCCCCAAGGTCTGGATTATATTAAGCAGAATTACGTTATCAAAGATAATAAATTGTTTAGAATAGTGGGCGAGGATTGTGTTAGGTGGGTTGTTCCAAAGGGGGCAAGATGGCAGTTATGCAAAATGAATCACGACGATATAGGCCATGTGGGTTTCGAGAAAGTCCTAGAACGCATAAAGAAAAATTACTGGTTTTCAAAAATGAAGCGGTTTGTCAAGAAATATGTTGGAGCGTGTATTGATTGTGCATATTCTAAAAAAACTCTAAATACTCGCGAAGGCCTACTACATCCAATAGAAAAAGTCGCGATTCCATTCCACACACTACATATCGACCATCTTGGGCCCTTTGTGAAGTCCAAAGGAGGCTATACACACATATTAAATGTGGTTGACGGTTTTACAAAATTTGTTTTTATCAAACCCGTCAGGAGTACAAACACTCAAAATGTGATAAGGGTTTTACAAGATATTTTCGACACTTTTAGACGTCCTACTCGTCTTATCAGCGATCGCGGATCTTGCTTCACCTCCCACGCTTTTAAAAAGTTCTGCCGTGATAAAAACATAAAGCATGTTCTTAACGCCGTTGCTAGCCCGAGGTCAAACGGTCAAGTGGAACGGTATAACCGAACCATCTTAGATTCACTGATTGCTCAAAATCTCAGGGACAATGAAAAGTCTTGGGATAATAAGCTAGGGACAATCCAATGGGGTCTGAACAATACCATTCAAAAGACCATAGGTAAGACTCCAGCTGAGGTTTTATTTGGGACAGGTATGAATAGCGAGGTGAATCCAGGTCTAAATGAACTTACTGACAGTGACAGGTTACCCGTTTTATCTGAACTGTCGTCAATTCGCGATCAGGTCAAACTTCGAATCGACAAAGCTCAAGCTGCACAAAAACAATATTACGATCAGGGCAGACGGCCTGCACGGAGGTATAATAAGGGTGACTTGGTCAAAATAACCAAGGTAGCCTTTCATAATGATGGCAGGAGTACGAAGCTTTTGCCCTCATATGAGGGCCCTTTTAGGGTCATAAAAGTGCTAGGAAACGATCGCTACAAGGTAGGCCCAATATCGGGTTTTGAAGGGACGAGAAAAAGGAAGAAAACCACAGTTGCCGCCGATCGCACGCAGCCCTGGATACACGTAGCATCACTTGAGATAGATGATGACAATGAGATTGATGCTAGGGGTGACGCAAGCGATGATAATAACTAGTCCTAGTTTTAAAAACATATGATTAAACAGTTATTAATAGTTTGAGCTGAATTAACTATAGATTTATTTGTATTGTTTCAGGTCAAGCACGAGCTAGAGAAAATGCTAGAGATCCTCATTGTGGCTTGGCCTGAAACATTCATGGCGGTGTAATAAGGATACACATAAGACTTTTGTTTAGCTTGAAACATTGGCTTACTGTTTGATGAACAGAGATTAGTATACGATTAGTTTATGATTGTATTAGTTTAATACTTACGATATATTAATTTGCTATATATCTGATAGATATTTGGCAGTAGTTGCATGTTCTGTTAATACAGTATGTAGAATGTTTTCATTTTCGCCAAGTGTAAGGTTCCACCGGGTACCCGCGTGGGGACACGCGGGATTACCAGGATGGTCGAGTGTAAGGTTTTATTAAGATAAATTGAAAATTAGAAGGAAAAGGTTGGCTACACTGATGAGTCGGGATGACGTAGCGTCAAGTGGGCGCGAGGAGAGGAAAAGAAAAAGGGCGCGAATGATAAGTTTGGTGTTCGGAGCAGAAAAGTTTAAAAATTAATAAGTTTAGTTACAAAGTTACAATAAGTTTAGTTTTAATGGCAACAATAAGTTTTGTTATTGGAAGATTATCTTCTCAATAAGTTTGCTGGTTCATACTACTGATGCTCATGATTGTTAAAGTTACAATATACTGATTTTGGATACAATTGGTTGTGCTTTATTTCTGAGGTTCCTTAAAGTAGCTATACTTTTACGTTCGTACAGAGCATCTAAATTCCGAAATATCTCTTTAGCTGTAGTTTCGTCTCGTGCAAATCCAAGGTAAGAATCCGACAAGTACTCAACAATAATGCCCTTTGCAGTTCTGTTGTTTTTCTGCCACTGACTGCAACTTGTTTTTGGATCTTCGTCAATTACATTTAAAACCTCCATTTCGTTTAAAAGTGCACGGACACGAAATTTCCAAATGCTATACTTCTCACCATCAAAAGCTTTTATATTGCGTTTTGATTTTTGGGTCTCCATTTTGGATTTTTTTTCACAGCCAATTTTCGTACGAATAATTATAAGTACTTACGCACAGGTTTCGACTTTATGTTTGCGGACTGGGCCCATAACCTATTGGGTTATGGGTATTAAATTAAACAAAGGAATACTTAGTGATATCTTCAATATAATATTTTTCTTTTAGTTTAGCACAGAGAGTCGCCTTGCGCCGGTAGCTGTCAGTATCAAAAAGGGAAGAGAGAGTTGCCAACAAAAATAAATATGACATGAACTATTTAAATCAATAGATTAATTTTTGCATCATATCGATTCTATCTAATTATTTCAACAGTGTTTGTCCGATGTTAAAGTTCAGAGTTGTAAATTGTTGAGGAATTCCGTCGACTTTCTATGGTCTTCATCATCAGATGTAGATCATATGTGTGCAAAGTTCTCATCCATATAAATTAATTAAGTCCAACCACAAATTAGCTACTGTAAACCTTTGAGGAGTTCCCTCAACTGTCCTTCGTCTTCATCATCAGATTCCTAATGATCATAACAATCCATCTAGGTGTAAAGCTCTTATCAATACAAACTAATCAAGACATTACACAAGGTAGCTGCTGTGAATCCTTGAGGAGTTCCCTGGAATGTCTCTCGGCTCCATCATCAGATCTACTGCAGACCTTCATTTTAACCCATATGGGTGCAAAGTTTTCATCAATATAAATGAATTACCTAAGTCCAAACACAAGGTAACTATTGTAAACCATTGAGGAGTTCCCTTAACTGGCCTTTGTCTTCATCCTCAGAGCTTTAATAACAATCACAACTCATTTAGGTGTAAAGTGCTCATCAATACAAATAAGTATATTAAGCAAAAACACGAGGCAGCTGATGTGAATCGTTAAGGAGTTCCCTCGGCGGTCTCTCGGCTCTATCATCAACTCCATAGGCGCCCCTAAGAGTTTTTAAAATTCTCCTAGATTTCCCTAGTCTTCCATCATGAGACCCTAATTTCCTTAACATGAGACTACCTTGAATACTTATATAATCTATCTAATAAAAAAAAAGACGTGTGGCACTCGGGGACTGCCGCGGTAAAGCTATTGCTTAGCATTTTTTATCAACTTATGAAATTATAATTAGGTATTTATAAGTATTTTAAACAAGTACCAAATTTTGTATGGAAAACGCATAGTACCTACAGTACACTGAATCTGCGTTCACGCGCGGGGCTGCAGGCATGAAAATGCAGATAAAAAACGTAATCCTGCGCGTGGCTGCGGGGCAAATGGCAAAGGTGTGCACACCGAGTTCTGCAGTATGTAGTTAGTAGAATTTTTTTATTAGTTATTTATGAAATAGTACCTATTCTGCAAATTAACGTACTTATACATGTGTTTAAGTTTTTTCTTTTTTGTAGTTATTTATTTATTTATTTTTTTATCAGTAACATCATCAAAAGAGTGCGAAAAATGGTGGCGATTTAGCGACTAAACTATATTTAATGTTTTATTTTTGACTTTAATAAAGAGATAGAAGCTATGCAATACCTTAAAATTGACGTTAATTTCGTGATCAGCGCCCCCGAAAACCCCTGTCACGACACCCAAGTCAAAATATCATGAAATTTGATGTCGGCCATTTTGGATTTCAACAATGACGTTATTTTCGTGATCAGCAGCCGTGAAAACCGCTTTCATGACACCCATGTCAAAACATTGTAAAATTAGTGTCGGCCATCTTGGATTTCAAAAATATAGTTTAAAAAACCGGCCAAATGCGAGTCGGACTCGCACACCGAGGGTTCCGCTGTACAAACGTAGCGGTTTACAATTTATGACGTACTAGCTTTCCGCCAGCGGCTTCGCCCGCGTGGAGTTCGGTTATATCGCGCTGTTTAAATTCCCCTCGGGAACATCAAATTTTTCCGGGATAAAAGGTAGCCTATGTTCTTTCTCAGGGTCTAAAGATTGTCTGTGCCAAACTTCATCAAAATCGGTTGAGAGGTTTAGGCGGGAAAGCGTAACAGACAGACAGAGTTATTTTCGCATTTATAATACTAGCATTGATTTAGAATTTTTCACAGTTTAGAGGCAATTAGATTTAAGAAGTGTTTGATATGAATTTCAACTTTAATATCTCTACGCGTTCATGTGAAAAGGGTAGGTAGTAAGTTTATAATTATTAAAAAAATATTTTATGTCATGTAAGCAAAAATAATATTTTAATATTTTATGTAACTTCAAATTTATCATTTTCACAATTTTTCCTTTATCTGTCTGTACTATAATATAACGTTGCTTCATGCCGAATTTCAAGATTCTGAGTTCACGGGAAGTACCTTGTAGGCAAAGAGATTTAAGATATACAATATGTAAAGAAAACCCTGTCCGACCCATAAGGGTAATAAAGTTTAGGTAAACACTTGACCAAATATAATATAAAATTTTACGTAATCATCATAGTAACAATACTAATGAATTTTGAAATAATCCTTTTTTCCCGGGAATTAATTCGAAATTTCCCCGAAATTTGGTAGGTAATTTTTAAAAAAGTGACAACACCGCTGTTATTATAAGCGAATAGCGCCGCGACCACGTCACAGGTGCCGCGTGCCCTGCCCCCCGCCGCCCGCGGAAAGGTGTTGCTTACCGCACATGTATTAAGTTACCTCCTTTTGCGAAATAATATTTATTTTTTTAGGGGGATTTTTTTTAAGTTTAGCCTGTCTTTGTGGGCATTAGTAGAATCTGTTATCGATACCTAACAATACCTTCACGGATCGGACAGGGTTTTCTTTACATATTGTATATAGAGGGCATGTGTCAAAATGGCATAGAAAAACTGTGATCCCATGGCTCAGTTCCGCCATCTAGTACAATATAGCAAAATTAGATCGACAATTGGAGACATCAAATAGTAAAAATGAATTAAGTTTATATAAAATATATTCAGCTATTGCTTGGTAGGTGGCCAGTGTGGTATATGTTGCCAGATCCGATTTAATACCCTAGTATAGTTCAAATCGGGTAAATAAATATTGAAAAGTAAATAAATTAAGTGAAACTTGTCTTGTACAAACAAAAACTGTTTTAGAATTTAATTCGCTACTATTCATTTACCGTGACACCGTCTATTGGCATTTTAGATGTTTTATGCTTACGAATTATTTTAACGCTCAGTTTATTGCGATTTTAAGTGTAATAGACCTTATAGGCCTTAAAGCGCATTTTGTTTTGCAATTTTCGTTTGCATTTCGTTTTTAGCAAAATTATTCTTTTTACACGTTTGTTTGCAAATATTTTTAAATGGCAATGCAAAAAACTGTGGTAGGGTTTGTATCATTTCGATATAAAGTTATCGATAATATTCAAAGAAGTTACTACGACGATGTTTTTTCGCATTATGATAGCTTGAAACAAAAAATTAGGAAGCAGAATAATAATGGGTAATTTGAAGTTTACAAGTTTCTTATTTATATAATTCTTTTAATATAATAGGCGTTAAAGTTTAAAATTGCCGATTAGTACTGAAAATCTAAATATATGCTATTTTTTATTTTTTAAATAATTCATTTATAATCAATATATAGGAAGGTCGTTTATGCCTTTGTGATAGAACTCTGAGGATCTAGACTGCACAAACTGTGTGAAAGCAGAACTGCCTCCTGGGAAGAAAACTTCTTGTCATGTAGATAATTGTCCAAATCACGACAAAAATGGTAGTCTGCTGGAGCAAGACCTTTACAAGATTCGTACGCCATTATTTTTAAAAACGGCAAAAAAATCACGGTTATTGTATGGGAGCCCGCCTTCAGTATTTATTTTATTTTAATTATTTATTTGTAATTTGAATATATAACCAAATATTCTGTGAAGATTTTAAGCGTCTATCTGTTTCCGTTATTAATATGGAGCAAAAAACGGCAAAAATTCACGTTTGTTGTATGGGAGCCCTTTTAAATATTTTATTATTTTTATTCTTAGTACTTGTTGTTATAGCGGCAACAGAAATACTAACACAATCTCTGGAAATTACAACTGTCTCGCTATTACGGTTTATGAGATACAGCCTGGTGACAGACGGACAGACGAACAGAGTAGTCTCATGAATAGGGTTCGTTTTACCTTTTAGGTACGGAATCCTCAAAATCACAAAGTAGCTCGCAATCATTGTACTGCATATACGTACCTACATATTTTATGAATATATTTCATTACAAATAAGTTATGTAATCCTTATTATCCTACTTATCCACTTAACCGTAAATTTTATTCCAATTTTTACGGTTAAGTAGAAAAGTACTGAAATTAATAACTTACTATTTCATTTCTAATACAAGGTACCGATTGTTTTTTTTTTTTAATTTGATCGATGTGTCTTTCCAAAGTAGATAACTTCTCTTTTAAAATGCATTGAGCATAATTTCGACGAATGAGACGGAAGCCACATTTCTTCTCTACGGTCTATCTGGACAAATCGTATCCACTTTTTCCCTACGACATTATTTTTATTCGGAAACCAAAAATAACAAAAACCTAGATAAATGAACAGTAATTGTTCATTCAATTTTGTTTATTAATATGATATGATTATGTTTAAATAGAGTTAATAATAAATAAACTTGAAATATAGTAATATTTAAAGTTTATTTAGCTATATTTTAAATGTCAATAAAATACAACAAAATGTATTCATCTTAATAAGTATTATCGATAACTAAATCGATAAACAACATTACTACATCTCTACAAGAAAATAGTAAAACTACTCAACAATAGAGGGCGCTTATTACAATAATGGAAAATTTTCTAGAACTAATATTTTTTTTAAATTTGAATTGCAGACGAAATATAAATAATTCATAGAAAAACATTCCGAAGTTAGGTCCAGTCGTTTTACTATAACGAGATGTACAGTAACACAAAGCGCACATAATATAACGGCATATTTCCTTAGAAAATGTTTATTCTTGGTGGACACAAATTACGTCCTGACGCGCAGACTAGACTGAGCGCCTTTTAACCAAGTCGATAAAAGTATTGGCTTACGATTTTGTTCGTGATGTCCTATCTATTGTAAATATAATTTTAATGTCTTTGCTTGTAGGTTTTGATTCCCTAGCGTGTGACGGAAATTCGTCTAAGGTGTCGGTATAAACTGCTGTATCTTTTGATCGCTTTAACGTAGAAGTGATTTTTTCACTGCTTAAAGGGACAATAGACCTAGGTATTTGGTATAAATTTCAATTTGATACCTTTATTAGTTCGTGAGAAATAAGTTAGTAAGTTTTATTTTATTAAAATATGTTTATTATATTATATAACTAAAAAAATGTGATTTTCGCAATTTTTCCTATATTTGCATTATATGACAATCCTTCATGCCAAATTTCAAGATTCTGAGTTTACGGGAAGTATCCTGTAGGTTTTGATTCCTTTGCGAGTGTCGAAAATTTGTTGAAAATATCGACATATCGGCTGTATCTTTTGATTGGCTTGGCTTAGAAGTTTGATATTTTCACAGCTTAAAGGGACAATAGACCTAGGTATTTGGTATAAATTTCAATTTGATAACTTTATTCGTTCTTGAGAAATAAGGTAGTAAGTTCCATTTTATTAAAATATGTTTATTATATTATATAACTGAAAAAATGTGATTTTCGCAATTTTCCCTATATTTGCATTATATGACAATCCTTCATGCCAAATTTCAAGATTCTGAGTTTACGGGAAGTATCCTGTAGGTTTTGATTCCTTTGCGAGTGTCGAAAATTTGTTGAAAATATCGACATATCGGCTGTATCTTTTGATTGGCTTGGCTTAGAAGTTTGATATTTTCACAGCTTAAAGGGACAATAGACCTAGGTATTTGGTATAAATTTCAATTTGATAACTTTATTCGTTCGTGAGAAATAAGGTAGTAAGTTCCATTTTATTAAAATATGTTTATTATATTATATAACTAAAAAATGTGATTTTCGCAATTTTTCCTATATTTGCATTATATGACAATGCTTCATGCCAAATTTCAAGATTCTGAGTTTACGGGAAGTATCCTGTAGGTTTTGATTCCTTTGCGAGTGTCGAAAATTTGTTGAAAATATCGATATAATCGGCTGTATCTTTTGATTGGCTTGGCTTATAAGTTTGATATTTTTACAGCTTAAAGGGGCAATAGACCCGAGTATTTCATGTGAATTTCAGCTTGATACGTCCACGCGTTCTTGAGATAAAGGGTGGTGACAGACAGACAGACAGACAGACGGACAACAAAGTGATCCTATAAGGGTTCCGTTTTTTCCTTTTGAGGTACGGAACCCTAAAAACTAAAAAACATGCTTTTAAAGATTAACAAACTAAAAAGTTAAAAATACTTTTAAAATTTAATTTATGACAATAAAAAAAAAAGCGTGAGGCGCTTAAAATAGATACAAAAATTATGGCACAAAGCGCCTCACGCTTTTTTCTTATTTATACTGTATTGTTTATATAGGTACTATTGTCATAAATTAAATTTAAAATTTATTTTTAACTTTTCAGTTTGATATTATTTAAAAGACGACATAGAAAATCTAATTTAGTTTTCTCAAATATCAATCAAACACGCAATCACAAACAATAACAATCAAAGCTCAAAATAGTCACATTGACTATTTTGAGCTTTGATAACATTAATTAATCATCGCCCTATTGTCAAAAAAATAACAATTCTACTTACATTTAGGAATTAGATTTACGTAAAAACTTTACTTATCGCGAGCGAAAGCACGTTACTTCTTGCCAGCCGATACACCGTGGTGCGACCGGCACGATACTCCACTGGCAACATGTTACATGAAGGCCGGTATGTCTTTGTACACAAGCAAAAGCGTTTTTGTGTGTCGCTTAGTTTTTCTGCTATAGTTACTATACGAATGTGCCCCACATACGAAGGGTGACCACTTTCTCTATTATCCCGTTATGTAGATCTATACTGCAAAGGTTCTTTATATACATTAAAAAGAATGTAGGGGACAAAATACTACCTTGCTGTATTCCAAAACTACTATGTTTCATCTCAGAACTAGTGTACTGACCTATTTTAACACATTGATAGCAGTCGCTAGGATAATCAGAGAATAATTAGAACTCTCTTATACCAAGCCTCCTCTTATACCAAGTGTTTCAAACTTGTGCAATAATATAGGACAAGGAAATAAATAAGTTTAAGGTTTTTGCCGAAGGCCTTGGCGAGGTCCAAAAAGATCCCTATAGTCAGTGACGGATTAAGACTACAATCCACGCCTGTGGGCCCTCTATCCGTATGTCAACTAGAATCGGTCTTTAAACCTTTACCGCCTAAAAACATTCGTTTTTAGTAAAATAAGGTGATGAGATGTAACGTACCTTAGAAGTGGAGTAGGTGCGACAACAATAAAAACCAAAGCATAATTTATTTATTTATTGAAATGCGCCTTGCGGCTTTTTTGGTCATTGAATTCGCGCAAGATAGTATTAACGTGTAATGTTTTTAACATATCGGACTCTATGTATAATCTCGAGCCTTTCTTGTATCATCTTTGTCCTTTTTTATTTTTTAATATTTTTAATTTTGTAAAAGAACGCTCCGCTGAGGAATTTGCAATCAGCGATAAAAATATACGCAGGGAGCTGTTTCCACATTAGGGAAAGCTGATTCAATTTTATCATCATGTATTATTTTATACAATATTGTGCGTGAGTTTGATGTAAACTTGTGCGAGCCGAATCACTGGGTCTGGAACATATTTTAAGTACTTATATTTTAAGTACTTAGAGAGGGTAGAACTAGAAGGCGATCGCAAAGTAAACAGTTTGAATTCTTGACGCTCCTTGCAAAAATATTATAATTAAAAGTAAACCGAAGCGACTCATAATATAGACTACATATTACACATCATAAACATCGGACAGTCCAGTGTTAGTGTTTGCAAAGTGAAATGCTAACTCAATAATACTTATAAACTATGATAAGTGTGTGACTCAGTGACTGACAGGTGTGAATCTGCAAACAGAATAAAGTGGCTAAACTCTATCATAAACATCATTACCTTGAATAAATAAGATTTTTACGACCTTAAAACTTACCAATCAAGTTAAACAAAGGAAATATCAGTGTTATAACAAAGTGAAGTGATCGTTTTTATTCAATTTTCAATACAAAAACACCGCGTTCCATGTCAAGACGCAGTAGTTAATGTTAACCTGAGCATATATCTGCACATTCCAGTTTTGACTTTAATATAATCTTAAGCATTATTGCTTGCTTTTTGGCTAGGCTAATTTAAACGCTAGAAATGGATCAAGTCTGCTCTGGATGTTACGAAGCATTATGTGAGTCTCAGACAATTAAGTGTACTAGCTGCTGTGGTGAATTTCATCTACAATGTGTGAATGTACTGCAAAATGATTACCAACGGATTGTTCATAAATGGACATGCCCCACTTGCAGAGTAAAAACTCCCAGAGGGGATAACACAAATACTATTGTGCGGCTGTCGAATAATATGCGAGACGACTCGATGAATGTTAACACGCAGCCGCGTTCCAGAGGTGCCTTTTCAGAATCACCCATCCTTACCCCTGAGAGTGATTCAAACGCTCTCAATTCACTAACCCGTGAGATACGTATGATGAGACACGATATGTCACAAATTAAAACCCAGCTGAATGAATTAACTATAAGTATAAAGACATGTAATAACAGACTTGATAGCTTTGATGACAGAATCATCCAGTCCGAACACAAAATTTCAGCTCTAGAGACTCAAACCAATAAGTATATACTAGAATTAAACGACACTATCTCTCAACTACAAGATCAGGTAAATATGCAGGCGCAGGTGGCAATGTGTAATGAGGTAGAAATCATGGGTTTAAGCGAATCCGATAACGAAAACCTGAAACATACGGTACTACTGACCGCGTCCAAGATAGGGGTGAACTTAAAAGAAGATGATGTAGACTGGGTGACTCGGACCGGAATCGCTCAGAAACGTGCATCAGGGAATACCGATGCAAAAATGCCACGTCCGATCATTGTTCGACTCTTGCGACGATCTAAAAGAGATGAACTTATTAAGGCCGCTAAAACTAGAAAAAATTTAAATAGCAGAGATATTGTCTCAGAAGGGTCACCAGGGAGAGTTTTCATCAACGAGCACCTAACG
The DNA here is from genome assembly GCA_017933935.1 of Sesamia nonagrioides. Lineage (NCBI taxonomy): Eukaryota > Metazoa > Arthropoda > Insecta > Lepidoptera > Noctuidae > Sesamia > Sesamia nonagrioides. The sequence goes on along the minus strand of JADWQK010001793.1, from coordinate 14,206 downwards.
AAGCAAAATCGGCAGCTTTTTCGTGAAGCGAGAACAAAGGCGCATGCTAAGGGTTTTAGGTTTTGTTGGATCCGAAACGGACAGATTTTCCTGCGCAAAGAAGAAGGCATGCGAGCCACAAAAATCCAAAACAAAGCCAACATCTACGAGCTCTTCGGTCCCGACATACCAAAAAATAACACCGATCCCGGTTTACTCTCTAATATACCCCCTGACTCCGGTAAATAGGAGAACATTGTTTCCCTCCTGTAGCTTTAGAAAGACGAGATCAATATCGTTTCTATTTATTATGTTACTTTTTTTCAAAACATTGTATACCGCGACAACAAATTCTAACACACACACATATCCTAACACAGCACTAGATAACATAAACAGATACACCCAAACTCACACACACACTTACTCGTATCTGACACAGAAACACACCATTAAAGAAATGGAAAAAAATGGAATCAAATCCTTTATAATGAAAATAGTGATTTTGCAGTTACACAAAATAATAAGTGACAATGTTAGCCATACTCCAACCTTCATTAAGTTACTTTCATTGTCGTGGATAACTTAGAAGTATTTGAAAGTATTGATGAAACCCTTAGTATAGATTGTCACTTGCTCGATGAACTCCAAGTATGCGAAAAACATCTCAACTGTGAATACAACTTCAAAATGCTAACACTTAATATAAGAAGTGCACAACGTAACTTTGACAGTTTTTTAGTGGCTCTAAAACTTTTAAACGTCCAATATGATCTCATCGTACTTACCGAGTGTTGGTTACACGAAAGCTCTGTTATCAAACAAATGGAAGGCTACAACGTTTTTAACACTACCCAATACAAAAATAAGGCAAGTGGAGTAATAATATATGTGCGGGACTCTATCACGGTGTCAGTTTCGGAACTAGACATAGATGACGCGGAGGGTTTGTTGGTATGTATTAACGGTTTTATGCAAATTCTCGGAATATATCGCTCCCCATCTACTGCTAGCCTGGATAAATTTTTAACATCTCTCGACTTAAATTTAAGTAAACTTAAAGAAAATTCCAGGCTGGTACTACTAGGAGACCTAAATATAGATATACTTTCGGAAAACCCCAACGCTGATAACGTAGCATATCAATGTTTGATGGCACAACATGGCTTACTTCCCGCCATTACAAAACCTACAAGGGGACACAGTTGTCTGGACCATATTTTTGTAAAAAGTAAAGACTCTTTAGTAGGAGTGGTTAGTAAATGTGCAGTGACAGATCATAACATAGCAATGGTCGGCCTTAACACATCAAACGATATACCAAATAGGAATAAAAGGACAATTTCGAAGACAAATTTTGATGCTGTATCTGCTGATCTGCAAAAGGTCGATTGGACCAAAGTTACTGACAAGAGTGATGTAAATGAAGCGTTAGAGTGCTTTAATAGTATAATCTGTTCCACTGTAAACACTCATACTCATATAATTAAGAGTAGCCGCTCGAAGTACAATCTAAAGCCATGGATCACTCCGGGTTTGATGAGATGTATGCGTCATAGAGATAGTTTACATCGCCAGGTAAATTTAAATCCTAACAACGACACTCTTAAACTTTCGTATAGTAGGTACAGAAACTTTTTTGTAGACATTCTACGTAAAGCGAAGAAGGACTACGAAAGCAAAGCCTTAGAAGACAACAGAGGAAACTCAAAGAAGTTGTGGACTACAATAAAAGATATATGTGAGATACGACAGAAAAGAAATGACTCTACTGATCTATTAAAAGCTAAAAGTACACCGCAGGTATCGCTTAACTATTGTAACCACTATTTCACAACAGTAGGCAAAATCCTATCTGAGCGGATTCTTCAGGGATTAGCTACCTCTGAAGAAGCACTATCAGCTGATATCGACACAAATACCTCACCAGTTGATTCAATGTTCACGACACCGACAGATATATATGAGGTTGACTCTATTATTAGAAACCTGAATCATGATAGTGCACCTGGTCTGGATGGAATTAAGCCGTCCCTAATCAAGGCGATAAGTCCCATTATTTTAGAACCTTTCACGCACATTTGCAATCTGAGTTTGTCGTCAGGAGTTTTCCCAGATCATTGGAAAATAGCTCTAGTCTCTCCAATTCACAAGGCTGGTCCTAAAAACTCCCCAGATAGTTACAGACCTATATCGCTGCTTTGCATTTTCTCAAAGGTCCTGGAGAAACTAATGAATAACCGTTTAGTGAATTATCTAGAAAATCATTCACTTCTCTCAGAAAGACAATTTGGCTTTAGAAAAGGAAAATCGACTACCGATGCGGTCGAACTGCTTACAAACATAATATGTAAACATATCGATAGTGGTGACCGCTGTCTTGGAATATTCTTAGACCTCGCTAAAGCGTTCGACACTATCTCTATTCCTATCCTTCTGAGAAAGCTCCAAAAACTAGGTATAAGAGGAAAAACACTTGACTGGCTTCAAAGCTACCTGAACAACAGGCGGCAATGTATCAGAGTTGACAATCTAGTCAGTGACGAACAGGAAATCAGCTTTGGAGTCCCGCAGGGGAGTATTCTTGGCCCAACACTTTTCAATATATACATGGACGATATACTTAAAATCACCATCCCAAATGCTGACCTAATTTGTTACGCAGACGACACTGTTATTATATATCACGGAACTGATTGGGAAGACTTGTACAAAAAAGTAGAAGCAGGAACGACCAGGATCGCCAACTGGCTTAACAAAAATCTGCTAACCTTAAATATAAAAAAGACTAAATACATTATCTTCAGGAAAACACTCGCTACCAAAATACCAGTAAAGAATTTTAAGATTCATGAAGAAGATTGCCATAACACTTTTAGTAACAGTAATCGTCAATGTTCATGCAATAATATCGACAGAGTGGATGAAATAAGATACTTGGGAGTTACTATAGACCAACACCTCTCATTCAAATCTCAAATTAGGGAACTTGCTAAACGCGTTCGGAAACAAATTTATATAATGAAAATGATAAGGAACTGTGCACCAGTGGATGTAAAAAACTCGTCTATATAGCTTTATGTCAGTCGTTAATACAATATTGCATTGTAGTCTGGGGAGGAGCGTCAAAATCTCATCTACTAATCCTCGAAAGAGCACAACGCGCAGCACTCAAAACTCTGTTTCATAAACCATACCGTTTTCCTACTGAAATCCTGTTCACAGAAGTTTCCCTCCTGAGCGTAAGAAAACTATATATACTGAATGCAACAACAAAGACGCACATCAAAATTTCTAAATGGCGTGATTTAAGTAGTTTACAGGCGAAAAGAAATTTCAGAGTCCCAAATTCCCCAGTAAAATCCGCATACGCACAAAGACTCCCTCATTTTCTACACGTGCACGTCTACAATACGGTGATCAAACAGTGCAATTTAAGAAACTGCACTCGGAAACAAATAAAAAATATACTAACATCCTGGCTACTAAACTTGTCATATGACGAAGTAGAAAGGATCATTTCAGTGATTAAATAGCTGTTGACATGTAAAATTATTTAGTTTGTCTCACACACACATAACGCTTAGACTCTGTCAAACTCACCCTCACCCGATCACACTCACTCAACTCACTCATTCAACCCATGATCACACACACTCACACTCATTCGCATAAACTCATTTTCATAACAGTAGCGGTTTTCTTTTTGTAGTTTTATTTTTTGTTACTTACTTTTAATTCTCAATTTTATAAATCTTTAAACTTTTGTGAACGCTTTATTTTTGTTTCTAATATTATAGTCAGTTTTTTCTTTTTGTAATCAATTTGAGGTAACGTTAATTTACTAATTTACTAAAAATGTTTTAAATTGTTTAAATAGTAAACCCTCCGTATTGGTACCCAAGATACAGGCTTGCCTAGTTTGGGGCCAATGTAAAATCACTGTAATCTTTTTAGCAATAAAGTTTATTATTATTATTATATTTATGACATATGAATGAAACTGTTGAATTTCTGTTAATAATTCGGTGTTAAGAATATGTGTTTACTAGATTTGTACTGCGCTGGCTGTATTCTGCAGTTTGATCGGGACATATAATTTTATCGGCATCGGGTATTTTATTCAAGAATGAGAATATGTCTGCTGTTTCTTTGTATATCTCTCCTCTTTTTTGCATTTATCAATGATGCTATAATAACACGTTATTTTGAATTGTTCTCTTGGGCTGAAACTTACTTCAGGAGCTGAACCATCATTGGGCATTTTCTTTCTTCGTCTTTGACGGGTGTCCTTGTATTCGACATCTGGTAGCTTTTCTTTTGCGCGGGCTTCTAAAGAATCAAAGTCGCACCGCACATTCCGGTACATTCGAATTGCCGAATGCACTAGCGGGCAGCGAGTGGGCAAGCGGGAGCGGGGTTATGACTCTATTAGGTCGGACTCTATGTCAACTTAAAACGCGCGAATTTTCAAATTAGTCCTAAAAACTTTTTTGGTGAGGTTTTTGGTGACGTGAGAGTGAGACGTGATTCGTGATGCCCTAAGGACGGACTTATTTTTGTGCTTCTTCTGGTGCCCCCCCAGACGTGATGCCCTAGGCAATTGCTTAATTTGATTAAGGGTTAATCCGTCACTGCCTATAGTGTGCAAGCCATTATCGAAATTAGTACTTACTTATATACTCTGTCAGCCTGTGAACTGCTTGGTTAGTTGATCTGTTAGTTCTAAATCCGTATTGGTTATTGGAAAGCAATTTGTTAGTTTCTAGATATTTTATTAGTCGACTGTTTATAATTTTTTCTAAAATTTTAGACAGTCCTGTTAGTACAGAAATGGGTCTAATCGTTTGCAAAAGCTGTTGATCTTAATTTTCGTGAGTTCAAATAAGAGACTTTAGGTACAAGAGATTGTTTAGCGACGGCGGATTAAAAATATAGTTTGAAAAACACGTTTAAAGAATACTGAAAAAGTTAAAATAAATTTTAAATTTTAATTTATGACAATAATACCTATTAAACAATACTAGTATAAATAAGAAAAGCATGAGGCGCTTTGTAGCCATAATTGTATCTATTTTAAAGTGCCTCACGCTTTTTTTTTTTATTGTCATAAATTAAATTTTAAAAGTATTTTTAACTTTTTTTAGTTTGATATTCTATGTGCCAGTTGTAACGCTTTTAAAAAAAAAGAACTCTAGGGTGTCTTACTCTACCCTTACCCGGCAGTTACAGTAAATTTAATTATGTAAATAAATACTTGGTAGCTAGGAGCATTAAATAAAACAATAAATGGATACAATTACAAATTTATTTTATAATTACCCTGTGTCATAAATATATGACAAAACAAACTCCTAACTTACCTAGACGATTTCCTGACTCACTCCGTCTCGGGTCGGAGTTGGACAGGGGAATCCACATGAGACAATTCAGCAAGCTCAGGGTCGCTTGATGAGGATTCGTGAGGTGAACCGTTGTGATCACGGCTCAGTCGTTACAAAAGTATCTCAGGTTGTGCACACAATATCAAGCCAATAGCTTACTTACGTGCAACCTGTCGGAAACCCACTCTCAATCACTAGATACAACAAAACAAAGAAACAAGGACAGGGAGTCTACGTTTCAGATTAGCTCTCCTGACTAACACTTCTGAATTACGCTTCTAACTAACACTTCTGAATTACGCTTCGGGATTACGTTAGCTCTCCTGCCTAACGCCTCTGGATTACGCTTCCAGATTACGTTAGCTCTCTTGCCTAACACCTCTGGATTACGCCTCTAGATTACGTTAGCTCTCTTGCCTAACACCTCTGGATTACGCCTCCAGATTACACTTCTAGATTAACACTTCTGAATTACGCTTCTAACTAACGCCTCTGGATTACGTTAGCTCTCCTGCCTAACGCCTCTGGATTACGTTACTAGGTTACGTTAGCTCTCTTGCCTAACGCCTCTGGATTACGCTTCTAGATTACGTTAGCTCTCTTGCCTAACACCTCTGGATTTCGCTTCTAGATTACACTTCTAGATTACGTTAGCTCTCCTGCCTAACGCCTCTGGATTACGGTACAAAGACCCTTGGCTTCACTAACTGACGGGTATCAGATTAATGCACGGTTGAACGCGGCCTGCGGGATTAGGTATCTCGGGAACACCAGGAGCAAAATAATCATGACAGCTTATACCTGTCTAGTCGTCGTCGAAAGAGAACTTGATGTGCCGTACCATCAGGGTTCAGCCACATCCACTCCAACAAGCCTGATCCAATGGGAATCAAGGCCACCAAAGATAAATTATGACGCGACGCCTCTCAAAACGGGTTCCCACCCTAGGCCCGCCAATAGAGCCAAATAGAGAGATCAGCCAGACTTTAAGCGCACAACCCCATGGGGTTTATTGCGCCACAAGCCAGCCTTGGGTACCGGCTACCGGCTATGTCCACAAAAACTCGCGACACCACGCAAGCTTCGGTAGTTCTTTTCCTTCTCGAAGCTTCTCTCCCTTCCGACCGACCGCTCCTAATTGTCTTTTCCTGAACCATAGACTCGTGCGTTCCGCGACTTGTATTTTATTTCAGACTCATGAGTTGGTTCTTATTTTTTTAATATCTTTATTTTAAGTCCCTTTTTTCTTTTATATTATTTAACCCGGTCGTTCTTTATTTGAATTTATTTATTATATTAACGACCGTCCTTTCGCGCAACGCCATCTCTCGGCTCGATGTAAAATATGTGACCCGAGTTCAGCCCTAGTCCATGAGATGTCGCCTGCTGCTATATTTTGCTACGTGACAATGCCATCAACGTATGTGATCGAAATGTAATCAACGACCGTTCACCTTATATAATCTAATTTATATACCTTTGGGCGCCAACTGTAACGCTTAAAAAAAAAACTCTGGGGTGTCTAACTCCACCCTACCCGGCAGTTACAGTAAATTTAATTATGTAAATAAATACTTGGTAGCTAGGAGCATTAAATAAAACAATAAATGGATACAATTACAAATTTATTTATAATTACCCTGTGTCATAAATATATGACAAAACAAACTCCTAACTTACCTAGACGATTTCCTGACTCACTCCGTCTCGGGTCGGAGTGGGGCAGGGAATCCACATGAGACAATTCAGCAAGCTCAGGGTCGCTTGATGAGGATTCGTGAGGTGAACCGTTGTGATCACGGCTCAGTCGTTACCAAAGTATCTCAGGTTATGCACACAATATCAAGCCAATAGCCTACTTAAATGCAACCTGTCGGAAACCCACTCTCAATCACTAGATACATCAAAACAAAGAAACAAGGACAGGGAGTCTACGTTTCGGATTAGCTCTCCTGACTAACACTTCTGAATTACGCTTCTAACTAACACTTCTGAATTACGCTTCGGGATTACGTTAGCTCTCCTGCCTAACGCCTCTGGATTACGCTTCTAGATTACGTTAGCTCTCCTGCCTAACACCTCTGGATTACGCTTCTAAATTACGTTAGTTCTCCTGCCTAACACCTCTGGATTACGCTTCTGGATTACGTTAGCTCTCCTGCCTAACGCCTCTGGATTACGCTTCCAGATTACGTTAGCTCTCCTGCCCAACACCTCTGGATTACGCTTCTAGATTACGGTACAAAGACCCTTGGCTTCACTAACTGACGGGTGTCAGATTAATGCACGGTTGAACGCGGCCTGCGGGATTAGGTATCTCGGGAACACCAGGAGCAAAATAATCATGACAGCTTATACTTGTCTAGTCGTCGTCGAAAGAGAACTTGATGTGCCGTACCATCAGGGTTCAGCCACATCCACTCCAACAAGCCTGATCCAATGGGAATCAAGGCCACCAAAGATAAATTATGACGCGACGCCTCCCAAAACGGGTTCCCACCCTAGGCCCGCCAATAGAGCCAAATAGAGAGATGAGCCAGACTTCAGATGCACCGCCCCATGGGGCTTATTGCACCACACGCCAGCCTTGGGTACCGGCTATTTCCACAAAAGAACTCGCGACACCACGCAAGCTTCGGTAATTCTTTTCCTTCTCGAAACTTCTCTCTATTCCGACCGACCGCTCCCAATTGTCTTTTCCTGAACCATAGACTCGTGCGTTCCGCGACTTGTATTTTATTTCAGACTCATGAGTTGGTTCTTATTTTTTTAATATCTTTATTTTAAGTCCTTCTTTTATATTATTTAACCCGGTCGTTCTTTATTTATCTATTTATTATATTAACGACCGTCCTTTCGCGCAACGCCATCCTCGGCTCGATGTAAAATATGTGACCTGAGTTCAGCTCCTAGTCCATGAGATGTCGCTTGCTGCCATATTTTGGTTACGTGACAATGTGTTTTAGCTTCTTTATAAATAAATATAGCATTAAATATCAGGTAATATGGCCATCTTGGTGAAATCTAAGATGGCCGACACCTATTTTATGATATTTTGACATAGGTGTCGTGAAATGCGTTTTCGGGGGTGCTGATAACGAAAATCACGTCTTTTTTGAAATCCAAGATGGCCGACACCAATTTTATAATATTTTGACATGGGTGTCGTGACGAGGGTTTTCGGGGGTGCAGATCACGAAAATCACGTCATTTTTGAAATCCAAGATGGCCGACACCAATTTTATGATATTTTGACATGGGTGTCGTGAAATGGGTTTTTGTGGGTGCTAATCACGAAAATGACGTCATTTTGGAAATCCAAGATGGCCGACACCAATTTTATGATATTTTGACATGGGTGTCGTGAAAGGGGTTTTTGTGGGTGCTAATCACGAAAATGACGTCATTTTGGAAATCCAAGATGGCCGACACCAATTTTATGATATTTTGACATGGGTATCGTGACGGGGGTTTTCGGGGGTGCAGATCACGAAAATGACGTCATTTTTGAAATCCAAGATGGCCGACACCAATTTTATGATATTTTGACATGGGTGTCGTGACGGGTTTTCGGGGCGCTGATCACGAAAATGATGTCAATTATAAGCTGTGGCATAGCTTCTATTTCTTTATCAAAGTCAAAAATAAAACATCAAATATAGTTTAGTCGCCAAATCGCCACCATTTTTCGCACTCCTTCAATGACGTCACTGGTAAAAAATAAATAAACTACAAAAAAGAAAATACATACTTATACAAATGTATACGTTAATTGCCAAAATAAAAAAAATACTATGTCATAAATAACTAATAAAAAATTTCCTACTAACTACATACTGCGGAACTCGGTGTGAACACTTTTGCAATTTACCCCGCAACCACGCGCAGGATTGCGTTTTTTATCTGCATTATCATGCTGATCTGCAGCCCTGCGGGTGAGCGCAGATTCAATGTATAGTACTATGCGTTTTCCTGTACAAAATTTGGTACTTGCGAACATCTTTACTAATATATAAAGCTGAAGAGTTTGTTTGTTTGAACGCGCTAACCTCAGGAACTACGGATCCGACTTGAAAAATTCTTTTTGCGTTGGATAGCCTATTAATCCAGAAAGGATTAAGGCTATAAAACATCACGATGCGACTAATAGGAGCAGAGCATAACTAACTCCACGCGAACGACGTCGCTGGCGGCCGCTAGTATAAAATATAAATAATTATAATTGCATAAGTTGATATAAAATGCTATATAATAGCTTTACCGCTGCAGTCCCCGAGTGCCACACGTTTTTTTTTTGTTTATTGAATTCCTAGTCCATAATGTTGCATGATTAAATCTTACGGACTTATTGATATATTGTGATGTAAAGTGATCGCCTGAAACACAGGTTTAATAAACCTAGCTCGGGCATGACGCTATTTTTGCATGATTCTCTGCATAATAATACGTTCTGTATGACCTTATGTTTATTTTTAGTCACACATAATACCTAGCTGTTATTTAGGCAATAAGATATGTATGTACAAATACATTATGTATTTGTATAAGAATATTTTTGTAGCTTCTATTTTACATTGTTGTGTAAGTTTTTGAATAAAGATTATTATTATTAGCTGTTGCCCGCGATTTCGTCCGCGTGGACTTCAGTTTACAGCGCGCGGTGGTTCCCGTTTCCGTGGGAATGCCAAGACAAATGTCTACATTACTGCAAGGTTTTTTCCAAGGGCGGATCCAGCTTTGGCGCCAGGGGAGGGTCACATAGTCGTGGTCAAGTCGTAACAACTTTTAATTAAACTTTGATAATAGGGAAAATTAAAAAGAAGGTATTTAATTAATATGTAATAAGTACTGATCTTATAAATACCTAATGAAATAACGAAATCAATTTTTCTTTCACGTCTTCCGAAACGTCTTATCACTTTATCTACTTCAATGGATAGGTACGTTTCTATGGACGTGGAGAAGTGCCAGTCCGCTTAGACGTTCTTTAACCATTGAAGCTCTTTACCATGCTTTGATTTTTCGTAACGTCGACGACGTACGACTGGATGCTGAGAGGTTAGCTCAGACCGGGGGTAGACCTGATATGTTATGCGGACGACACGCTGGTCACCGCCCGGGGGAGCTCGCACAGGGAAGCAACGATGCTGGCGATGGCTGCGGTATCACAGGTGGTGGGCCGCATACGTCGAATAGGCCTGAAGGTGGCCCTTAACAAGTCGGAGGCCATGGTGTTTCATGGTCCCCAACGGGCGCCGCCACCGGGCTCACACATCGTGGTCGGGGGGGTTCGGATCGCTGTCGAGTCCACCATGAAGTACCTGGGACTGGTGCTCAACAGCCGGTGGGATTTCGACCCCCACTTCCGGCGGCTGGCGCCCAAGTTAGCGCCAACGTTGAAAGCTGGGGCGCTTTCAACGTTGCTTCTCAATCTGGCAGGCCCGAGCGCCGCCTGCTGGCTGCTCTTCCTGGGATTTGTGCGATCGATGGCCTTGCATGAGGCCCCGAAGTGGGCCTCTCACCTGACGGCCGGCAGCATCGCTGTACTGCGACAACCGCAGAGAGCGATGGCCATCAGAGTTATACATGATCATGAATTATGCACGATCTTATGAGGCGGCCTGCCTACTGGCTGGATCCCCACCTTTGGACCTGGAGGCGAAGGTCCTCGTCACTGTTCCGGTAGCGTGAGGAGGCTCGGGAGAGGGGCGAACGGCCGATGCTTTGTCAGCTCGCGCAGCGTCGGTCGCAGCTCCGAGAGGTCCTGGTGGCGGAAGGGCGGAACAGGCTTTCACGCCCTACCACGCCTCACCACCATCGAGGTGATCCGGCCGGTACTGGCGGACTGGCTCGGGAGAAGGCACGACTACCTGACGTTTCAGATGACACAGGTACTTTCGGGGCATGGTTGCTTCGGGAAGTATCTGTGTCACATAAACAGGGAACTGAACGCCCGCTGTCACCACTGCGTCGTCAGCCGGGAGGACACAGCGTGGCATACGCTGGCAGAGTGTGCCGCTTGGGTGGAGCTGCACCGTGACCTCATCTCTGAAGTAGGCAGTGACCTGTCGCTACCGGCCGTAATCGAGTCGATGGTCGGCAGCGAAGAGTCCTGGGATGCGATGGTTTCCTTCTGCGATGGATGATGCGAGGCTGCGGAAAGGGAGAGGGAGATTTCGTCTTCTCACCCGGCCCGCAGCAGGCGCACCGGGCGTCAGCGGAGGATGGATAGCGCCCTCTTTCAGCCCCTTTAAATGGGTTCAGGGGCGATAGACTCGGGAACATTTGTCGCCCCCAAACATCAGGACCACAGGTGGCGGCGCCAAGTGTTCCACGCGCGCCACTCTTAAACGTCAGGGGGGAGTCGTACACCTCACTCCCCTCCCTGACCGAAGGAGGCCTACAGTGGCGGGCCAGCACCAATCGGCGTTTGCCGAAGCAGTGTTTTTTCTCGCAACCTCCGGTGTAGACCTGTGAGATGGAACATCGGGGTGGTTTTTAGCCAGTAAGAGTCTGACAGACACCGCGGTCCGCCCCAGGGCGGCGGACATTCATGACGATTTTCCAGCCCGGAAACAAAAACAAAAAAGTGACCTTAGGACTACCGTAGAATTGGGAGAACCCAGAACCCCGGAAAGGCAGATGACGAACGCTTGGGTGGTTTTTTAGCCGGCACACCCCTCCGCGTCTCCGAGCGGAGGATAGTCCATGAGGATTTTTCCACCTTCGGAAAAAAGTACCTACAAACTCCCTCGCCCAATAAAAAAATACGTAGGTATATATAGACGACAGCACATCAAGCTACTAAAAACTGTCAAATTTCATTATTAGATTCAATCAATCTTCAATTGATTGGGATTATTTGTCAGGTTCCGGTAGCTTGACCTGCTATCGTCCACATATAAATCTCCCTCTTTCAGTAAGTAGGCACCTACTTATTTACCTACGAGTTACTTTAAGAACATTACAATTTACATCAATAATATTTGAGTTTGAACACACACACACTGGCATAATGAAGAAATTACTGATTAATAAACAGACCGCGCGCAAGTGTCATACGAAATGTCACATACATTTGAATGTTGGCGGCCGTGGCGGCGGTAGCGCGGTAAAATTCAAATTTTGGATGTGTTCATTCTCGAATAATGCGTTTGCGTCAAACAAAGTATGTATTATATAAACTGATGAAATATTGAAAGTACTTAAATAAAATCCTCCTGTGCTGGATCCTCCTGGCCCCAGCCCAGGGGGGGGTCATGACCCCCATGACCCCCCCCCCCCTGGATCCGCGCTTACTTCTTCAAAATCCATCAGTGTTTTCGTGAGCAACAAACAAACATCCCTGGCCAAATTTTCGCGTTTAGTATTAGTAGGATTTAATTTTTACCGGCTTAAAGTTTAGCAAAGGAAAGAAACATCAAATGTCATACTTTTAATTATTTTGCATTGATTCGGTGTTTTGGATATACCTACTTATTATATTATGAAAATAAGGGTTAAAAAGTATTACGCTTGATAAAATATGAGCACATTTAATTAAGTACGGTTTTATAAACGTTGTATGTTTTATGGAGGACGGCAGTGCTACCAGTGCACGGGTATCTATAGAGACCTTGAGTCTCAAAGATGTGCAGGATGCGCTGACGAACCTCAAGCCAAAACGATCATCTGGCCCTGACGGTATACCAGCGTTTCTCTTTAGGGATTGTGCTAGAGTTTTAGCAAGCCCGTTGCATTACATATATAATACGTGCTTAAAGCAATCGACGTTCCCGGATCAGTGGAAAACTACACGTGTCGTTCCAGTACCCAAGGGTAGGGCAGGTCCAGATGTCAGCGGTTATAGGCCGGTTGCAGTGTTGTCGACGCCGGCGAAAGTTTTTGAAGCCGCTATTCAACACTGCATACTGGGGCAAGTCCGAGCGCAACTGTCGGACGCACAGCACGGCTTTCGGCCCGGACGCAGCACTTCAACTAACTTGCTTAACTTCATGGCACAGGTTATACCGGCAGTCGACGCTGGAGTACAAGTAGACGCGGCGTACTTTGATTTTAAAAAAGCTTTTGACACCGTGGACAATGACGTCCTACTAAGAAAGCTGGCTGATATAGGATGTACGCCACACTTGCTACAATTCTTTGTCAGCTATATGAGAGACCGTCAACAGTACGTTGACTACGATGGGTACGAGTCGAAGCCGTACTTTACCAGGTCCGGAGTAAGCCAGGGCAGCAATTTGGGTCCTCTTGAATTCATCATAATGATAAATAGCTTGCCGGAGGTCGTCAGACATAGCTCATGTCTATTGTTCGCAGATGACCTCAAGTTGCTGCTCGAGGTAAGGGATGAGTTAGACTGTGAGCGACTCCAGGGTGACATTGATAGGGTGGTGAAGTGGAGCCATGATAATAAGCTGTACTTCAACGTGTCCAAATGCTCGGTAATGTCCTTTAGTCGTGCGCGCAACCCTGTCCGCTATGAGTACAAAGCAGAGGCGGTACCACTGCAGCGAGTAACGCAAGTGCGAGACCTAGGGGTATATCTCACTCCAGATCTTACGTTTCGCGAGCATATCACTAAGATATGTAAGAAAGCGTACAGAAACCTCGGCTTTGTTCTTAGGCAGTCACAAGGGTTCACTAATATTACGACTATTAGGGTATTATACGACGCCCTAGTCAGGAGTCACTTGGAGTACGGTGCTGTCATATGGTCTCCACATGAAGCCAAGTACTCTGTCATGCTGGAGCGTGTACAGAACAAGTTCACGCGTCACCTGTACTTTAGACTGTACGGCGTTTATCCATTGTACCCGTTGATGTACCCCACCCTATTTGTA